>CM045738.1:8294796-8332296 GCA_024760905.1 Plotosus lineatus | reverse complement strand
TGAAGCCAGGAATTGTCGTCTCCTCACAGCTGACGTACGTTTTTTTCCTGGCATTATTTTTCCACAAAAGGGCAGTCTCGTCGGCATTGAATATTTGCTTCAGTGAATAACCCTCCTTCTCAATTATTTCCCGTAACAATTCCAGGAAATGATTGGCGGCTTCCTTAGCTGCAGATGCAGCTTCGCCACTTACAACATGATGCAAATTTGCCCTCTTCTTGAATCGTTTAAACCAGCCGTGGCTCGCATTAAAAGTTTCATCGGCAGCACTTTCTCCTGCCTTGGCCATAAGATCTTCAAAAATAGATCGTGCCTTTTCTTGAATGAGCATAAGGCTCAAAGGCATACGCCGCTGACGCTTATTTTCTAGCCATATGATTAGCAGTTTCTCCGTTTCTTCAATCAACTTTCCACGTTTCTTACTTATCACTGTTGACTGCATCACCACTGAACCTTTAACATGATCTGTGATGCGATCCTTCTGCCTATAAATTGTTCCGATGGTCAACAGAGCCATTTGAAAGAAACGCGCAACATCCACATGTTTCTCACCATCATCAATTCTCTTGATATAATAGCCATCTTCGTTTCCAACGAGATGGCATGCTGCTTTTTCGGATTTCCACTATCACTACTGGGCTTACGCTTGTGACCAACCATATTTGCCAAGGGTTGCAGAAGTCCGCAAAACAGTGTAAACACTAAGATAACAGAGATGACGTATTAACATGAGGGAAACTGGGAATAAGCGGGGCACGTTCAGTGTGTCGTTTGTAAACAATGATCGCAGCATCATGCGTAAGTAGTGTATTACGTCAGCGTACTACATAGGTACGTCTCGTACTACGTACAGAGGACACGCTAAACTCAACATATATATTTAGGAAAAAAAAAAACGTAAAATCGAAAAAACGAATGAATGTAAATCAGGGAGCGTCTGGACACATTTTTATTTGTTTTACACTCAATTTTGTGTAGCTGTTTGTAACACTCAACACTAATGCAGCCGTGAGGGGGAGGCACAAACCAATGTCTTTCCCTCACGCCGGTCCCAAGCCGGCAGAAGGTTGCTTCAAGAAGGGCATCTGGCGTAAAACAAATGCCAAATAAAATATGTGAATCACAAGAAAGAATGTCATACCGGATCGGTCAAGGCCCGGGTTAACAACGACCGCCATCAGTGCTGTCAACCAACAGGGTGCTGGTGGAAATTGGACTACTGTTGGTCGAAGACGTCGAAGAAGGAGAGGCGGGAGGCGTGTCCGTAGGCAGAGAGAGAAGAGGAAAGGCATGAGTCTAGGACTGAAAGTAGGGGAGCTTGAATGTTGGAACTATGACAGGAAAAGGTAGAGAGCTGAGTGACATGATGCAGAGGAGGATGGTAGACATACTGTGTGTTTAGGAGACCAGGTGGAAAGGTAGCAAGGCGAGAAGCTTAGGAGCAGGGTTTAAACTGTTTTTTCATGGTGTGGATGGGAAGAGAAATGGAGTAGGAGTCATCTTGAAAGAGGAGTTCGGTCAGTAATGTTCTAGAAGTGAAAAGAGTGTCAGACAGAGTGATGAATCTCAAGTTAGAAATTGAAGGTGTGGTGTTCAATTTTGTTAGTGCTTATGCCCCACAGGCAGGATGTGAGCTAGAAGAGAAGGAGAGATTTTGGAGTGAGTTAGATGAAGTGATGCAGAGTACCCCCAGAGGTGAAAGAGTGGTCTTTGGGGCAGACTTCAATGGACATGTTGGTGCAGGCAACAGAGGGGACGAGGAAGTTATGGGTAGGTTTGGTATCCAGGACAGGAACACAGAAGGACAGATGTTGGTAGATTTTGCAAAAAGGATGGAAATGGCTGTGGTGAATACTTTCTTCCAGAAGAGAGAGGAGCATAGGGTGACTTATAAGTGGAGGTAGGAGCACACAGGTAGACTACATCTTGTGCAGGCGATGTAATTTAAAGGAAGTCAGTGACTGCAAAGTAGTAGCGGGTGAGAGTGTTGCCAAACAGTATAGGATGGTGGTGTGCAGGATGATGCTGATGGTGAGGAAGATGAAGAAGGCAAAGTGGTGGAAGTTGAAAAAGGAAGAGTGTCGGGTTGTCTTCAAGGAGGAGTTGAAATAGGCTTTGGGTGGTCACGAAGTGCTTCCAGATGACTGGACAACTACAGCTAATGTGATCAGGGAGACATGTAGGAGAATACTTGGTGTATCATCTGGAAGGAAAGTAGATAAGGAGACTTGGTGGTGGAATGAGGAAGTGCAGGAGTGTTTACAAAGCAAGAGGTTAGCTAAGAAGAAGTGGGACATGGAGAAAACCGAAGAGAGTAAACAAGAGTACAGGGAGACACAGCGTAAGGCAAAGGTAGCAGTGTCAAAGGTAAAACAGAGCGCGTTTGATGACTTGTATGCTCGGCTGGAAAGTAAAGAGGAAGAAAATGATTTATACAGGTTGGCACAGCAGAGAAATAGAGATGGGAAGGACGTGCAGCAAGTTAGATTGATAAAGGACAGAGAGGGAAATGTATTGACTGATGACAGAAGTGTGCTGGGAAAATGGAAAGAGTACTTTGAAGAGCTGATGAATGAGGAAAATAAGAGAGAAAAAAGAGTAGAAGAGGTGACTGTTGAGGACCAGGAAGTAGCAAAGATTAGTAAGGGTGAAGTGAGGAGGGCATTGAAGAGGATGAAGAATGGAAAGGCAGTTGGTCCTGATGACATACCGGTGGAGGTATGGAAGTGTCTAGGAGAAGTCGCAGTAGATTTTCTGACAAGAACATTTAACAAGGTCTTAGAGAGTGAGAGGATGCCAGAGGAATGGAGGAGAAGTGTGCTGGTGCCCATTTTTAAGAACAAGGGAAATGTGCAGAGTTGTGGCAACTACAGAGGGATAAAGTTGATGAGCCATACGATGAAGATATGGGAAAGAATACTGGAAGCTAGACTAAGGGCAGAGGTCAGCATTTGTGAACAACAGTTAGGTTTCATGCCAAGAAAGAGCACCACAGATGCAATGTTTGCTTTGAGGATGTTAATAGAGAAGTACAGAGAAGGTCAGAGGGAGCTGCATTGTGCCTTTGTGGATCTGGAGAAAGCATATGACAGGGTACCGAGAGAAGAACTGTGGTATTGCATGAGGAAGTCTGAAGTGGCAGAGAAGTATGTTAGAGTGGTGCAGGACATGTATGAGAGATGTAAGACAGTGGTGAGGTGTGCTGTCGGTGTGACAGAAGAGTTCAAGGTGGAGGTGGGACTGCATCAAGGGTCAGCTCTGAGCCCCTTCTTGTTTGCTATGGTGATGGACAGGCTGACAGACGAGGTTAGACAAGATTCCCCATGGACTATGATGTTTGCAGATGACATTGTGATCTGTAGTGAGAGCAGAGAACAAGTGCAGGAAAATCTAGAGAGGTGGCGGTATGCCCTCGAAAGGAGAGGAATGAAGGTTACATACTTTAATACATTACATGTAAAATGCGTGATTCGTTCCAAGGCTCCCAAGACTACCCTTTAAAAATTATAAAAGCATAGCTTTTAAGGTACTTCCTTCATGTTGACCTTACTTCATGTTGACCGGAGTTATAATCTTACAATGACAATGGCACCGGGAATCACATGCGCGTGTGTGTGCACAACCCTGTTCACCATGTCTTCTTAGCAAAGTTATAATCTTACAAATGTTTATGGAAGGTTAAAAGCCTGAGCCATAAAATACAGTTGGAATGACACACAAACATGAACACGGTTAACACACAAACATGAACAAAGTTGAAACGACAGCGTCACCCCTTCCTAGCCAATCGGAGGCCAGCAGGACGGGATGTTGGGAGACAGCCAATGAGACAGCAACTCGCGAATTGTTTGAATTTTTGAATGGCGCGTTTGGCACTTTTTGTAAGAAGAGGTTGTTTCGTGAACAGAGGACGAAAATTTAGGAAAATGTTTTTCGTAACATGGATTTTTCGTATTCAGAGACTTTCGTAAGTAGAGGGCCGACTGTACAAGGTTTAAACATACGTTCCCCTCTAAAGAATGCCCTGTAACGACTTACAAACAAATTCATTTAACCGGCCGGACCCTAACTCGTTTGTAAGCTGGAGAGTGTCTGTACTTACATTGTTGCATCTGTGTGTGAACGGATCTGCATGCATAGATGTATGTGTGTTCTTCTTCTCATGCAGTTACATGTGTATGCGTGTGTGTATTTATATTTTAATGTTTAATTGCTCTGATCAGCATTTATAGCATTGAATATGTATTTATTGATATTATATACACATATACGTCAGAGGGGGAGGTGATCCTACGTCGCGGATTTCGGTTCCAATTAACCGCAGAAAGTGAGGGATCCCTGTATACTGAGAACTGAGAAATAGGTGAACCATGGCTCTGTTTTGTGTTGTTCACTTTCACTCTCGACCTCAAACCGGATGTTCGTATATTCAGATGTTCGTAAAACGAATGTTCGTAAGTGGGGGAGCGTCTGTATACACCAACTCGGTCATCACCCTGGTTAACAAGACCCGCGCCTTCTGTTGCACATTAGGATGGAGGTGAACAGTTTGCGACTGGTGTGAAACAGAAAAACAGTCAGATCCGTACCAGAAACAACATCTCCGTTGGTACCTGGAATGTGAGAACTCTAAGAGAAGATGGAAAAATAGAAAAACTCACCCATGAGATGAGTAGATATTGCTGGAACATCCTAGGACTCAAACATGATGGAAGAACTTTGGAGAGCGACAACCCGTGAAGGCCGCAAGCTTTACTTCAGTGGCCGCAACAACAAGCATGAATATGGAGTTGGGTTCCTCATTCACAAGGACACCGTGAAATGCATCATGTAATGTCGGCCAATCTCCAGTCGGCTCATTACCATCCGTTTGAAGGCAACTCCCTACAACATCAGCAACATCCAGGCGTATGTCTCATCTTCAAATTACAAGGATGGAGACGTGGAAGTTTTCTACAAGCAACTACAATAGATTATAGTTCAAACTCCTAAGAAAGACACGCTTGCGGTCCAAGGTGAGTGGAACACCAAAATTGGTGCAGAGGCGGATGCAAACTGGAAAGGAACATGCGGTCGTTACTGTAACACCAAGTCAAATGAAAGGGGCTTGAGGTTCCTGGAATTTGCAAGCTCTAACAATCTCGTTGCGATGAACACATTTGATTCCCACAAGGCATCCACATGACACAGCCCAAATGGAGAACACCACAATCAAATCAACTACATCATGGTAAAGAGACACTTCCACTCCAGTGTGAACATCGCCAAAACACGGAGCTTTCCGGGAGCAGACATTGCAGTGACCATGAACTTGTCATGATGACAATCAAGTTGTATCTGAAGAGGATTAAACAACAGGGCCCCACTAGGTTAAGATTCGACCTAGAAGAGCTAAGAGACCCAAAGGTGGCAGAAACCTTTCAAGCGATGATTGGAGAGAAATTTGCAGCACTCACACGAGTTGACACCGACGACATAGACACGGACACTTTGATCGATATCTTCAACACAGCAGTGAATGAAAGAGCCAATAAGGTACTTGGCAAACACCTGTCAAGAAGCCATGGGTCACAGCTGATGTCCTTGACCTGTGTGACAAACGGAGAGATCTGAAAAGGAGAAAGAACGCAGAAGGCACAAAAGGAATGTAAGGAAGTCAACCTAGAGATCAAGAAAAGCATGAGAAAGGGGAAAGAAACCTGGATATAAGAACAGTGTCAGCACATTGAAGAAAAACAACAGTCTACCAACTTGCAAAAGATTTGACCAGCGTCAAGCAAGGACGAACCACTACAATTCAAGACAAAGACAGAAAATGTCGAACAGATGAGCGCAACATCCTTAAGAGGTGGACAGAATACTGCTAGGAATTGTACAACTACAGTGCCACAGGAGACCTAGAAGTACTGAATGTCCCTCCAGAAAACAACAGACAACTACCCTATCCTTCATGAAGAAGTGGAAACAGCAGTAAAATCGCTCAAAAAGGGAAAATCAGCTGGAGTAGACAACATCCCAGGTGAACTAGTTCAGACAGGGGGAGAAGCCATGACTGACGCACTATTGACCATCTGCAACAAGATATGCCAAACTAGGGAACAGCCGACACTGTGGACCCAATCTCTCATCACCCTCCCCAAAAAAAGGCAACCTACAGCAATGCCAGAACTATCGCACCATCAGCCTTATCAGTCATCCAAGTAAAGTGATGCTGAAAATCGTGCTAAACTGACTGCAGCCAGAAGCGGAGAAGATCACTGAAGAGCAGGCAGGCTTCAGACCAGGGCGCAGCACAACAAAGCAGATCTTCAACCTCAGGATACTGTGCGCGAAGTACCTCCAACATCAGCAAGACATCTACTTTGTCTTTGTGGACTTCAAGGTGTTCGACAGGGTTTGGCACGCAGCTCTTTTGGCTCCCATGAGATTGTACAACATCAACACCAACCCGATCAGAGTGATTAAACAACTTTATGACAAAGCCACTGGTGCCGTATACTTCAACAACAGCATAGGAGATTGGTTCAGGACTACAGATGGTGTAAGACAAGGCTGTTTGCTCTCCACCACCCTCTTCAACATCTTCCTAGCGAGGATCATGACTGACGCTCTAGAAGAACATGAGGGATCAGTCAGCATCGGTGGCAGGACAATCACAAACTTACGCTTTGCCAATGATATTGACGGCTTTGCAGGAAAGAAAGAGGAACTAGTGAACCTAGTGAAGTGTCTTGACATGATCTGCACAGTCTACGGCATGCAGATCAGTGCAGAGAAGACAAAACTGATGACAAACAACTCAAATGGAATCAACACTGAAATCAGGATAAGCGGTAAGAAGCTGGCGACAGTCACAAGCTTCAAATACCTTGGAGCAATTGTCACAGACCAAGGATCCAAGCGCAAAATATTGGCCCAGATTGCGCAGACCACCACAGTGCTTACAAAACACAAAATCATCTGGAGTGACAGAAACATTGCACTCAGTTCAAAGATTAGACTGATGTGCTCCCTGATAACGTCCATTTTTCTGTACACCTGTGAACCATGGACACTAACAGACAGTCTCGAGAGAAGGATCCAGGCCATGGAGAAGAGATGCTTTTGGCGACTCCTTGGCATCTCTTACAAAGATCACATCACAAACGAAGTAGTATGGAACAGAATTACACAAGCCATTGGACCCCACATAAGTTCTTGACTACAGTGAAAAAAGACACAAGCTCAAGTGGTTCGGAAATGTCACACGATCATCAGGGCTTTAAGGCACAGTGCAGGGAGGAAGGAGGAGAGGCAGATAAAGGAAGAAATTGGAAGACAACATCCCAGAATGGACGGGCCTAAAGCTGAGCGACGCAGTCCAAGAGCCGAGGAAGATGGCAGGAGCTAGTTGGCAGATCAATAGTGGTGCCCAAAATGGTCGTTCAGACTACAGAATAGATAGAGAAGGGAAAAAAAAAAAAAAAAAAGAGTGAAACGTACAAGAAGGGCAGGAACCACTGAGACATGACACGCATACAAACTGAAATAAAGTTCAAATTAATAAGTTGTATGTTTATTATTAAGACTGCACTTTATTGTTCTGTTTCTGTAGTTTTGACCTTTCCTGTTTTTAACACTTTTAGCAAGTACTGCATTTTTATAACGAGCATAATTTTTTTTATTCATGTAAATACATAAATATAGAAACAAAAGTAGAGTTTATCAATGCAGATGTAACATGGAATGCTAAAAATTATTGAAGGGAAAAGGTTCTTAATCCTCATGCTGTGAAGTTTTTTTACTTTATAGATAAGTACAGGTTTATATACTTTTGTAACAATCAGGTGCAATTTCTACTGTCAATGTTGCTTCTCTATTGCAAGAGGCCATTGTCTTGTTTGACGTTGCTCTGTGAAACTTTTTATCTCCTATTTTGATACAGAGTCCAGATCCTCCTAGATACTGTAGACTTTCTTTTTTTTTGTGGAAAAATACTGATGACCACCACCACCAGCTCCCTTTAGACAAACCAGCCTCAACGGGTTCCTTACCTATGGCGGGGAACCAACTTAGAGCTGTATACAGTCATCCCTTGCCACTTCGCAATTTGAGCATCGAAGTCTTGGTACATCGTAGTATTTTAATAAAAATAAAATAAAATTAAATAAAAATATTCATAAAAAATTCAAAATTCGCGCTGAAACTTGCATGTAAGCAAGCGGAAGGCAGGGACCCATGGCAGGCGGTGTCCATTGTTACCAAATGACAGACTGAAGTGCCCCTCCTCCCCAGTTCAGGCAGGGACCACCCACTCAACTCAATCTCGCAAGTTGATTGGCTTAGACATGTGACGCTGTTGCCTCGCACATTCCCACGGGATTTTTTGTGATTTTGTGATCTTAGTGTTTGTGAACGTCAATGCAGCCATGAGGCGGGGGGCACTAACCAGTGTCTCTCCCCCTTATGCCGGTCCCAAACCCGGATAAATGCAGAGGGTTGCGACAGGAAGGGCATCCGGCGTAAAACTTCTGCCACATTTAAAAATGCAAATGATCAAAACAAAATTCATACCGGATCGGTCGAGGCCCGGGTTAACAACGACCGCCATCAGTGCTGTCAACCAACAGGGTGCTGATGGAAACTGGACTACTGTTGGTCGAAGACGGAGAGGTGGGAGGCGTGTCCGTAGACAGAGAGAGAAGAGGAAATGCGTGAGCCTAGGACTGAGAGTAGGGACTTTGAATGTTGGAACTATGCAAGGAAAAGATAGGGAGCTGGCTGACATGATGCAGAGGAGGAAGGTGGACATACTGTGTGTTCAAGAGACCAGGTGGAAAGGTAGCAAGGCTAGAAGCTTAGGAGCAGGGTTTAAGCTATTTTATAATGGTGTGGATGGGAAGAGAAATGGAGTAGGAGTCATCTTGAAGGAGGGGTTTGTCAGGAATGTTCTAGAAGTGAAAAGAGTGTCAGACAGAGTGATGAGTCTCAAGTTAGAAATTGAAGGCGTGGTGTTCAATTTTGTTAGTGCTTATGCCCCACAGGCAGGATGTGAGCTAGAAGAGAAGGAGAGATTTTGGAGTGAGTTAGATGAAGTGATGCAGAGTACCCCCAGAGGTGAAAGAGTGGTCTTTGGGGCAGACTTCAATGGACATGTTGGTGCAGGCAACAGAGGGGACGAGGACATTATGGGTAGGTTTGGTATCCAGGACAGGAACACAGAAGGACAGATGTTGATCGATTTTGCAAAAAGGATGGAAATGGCTGTGGTGAATACTTTCTTCAAGAAGAAACAGAAGCATAGGGTGACTTATGAAAGCGGAGGCAAGAGCACATAGGGCAAGAGCACAAGACTACATCTTGTGTAGGCGATGTAATTTGAAGGAAGTCAGTGACTGGAAAGTAGTAGTGGGTGAGAGTGTTGCCAAACAGCATAGGATGGTTGGTGTGCAGGATGACACTGATGGTGAGAAAGGTGAAAAAGGCAAAGGCAGAGCAGAAGATAAAGTGGTGGAAGCTGAAAAAGGAAGAGTGTCGTGTTTTCTTCAAGGAGGAGTTGAAACAGGCTTTGGGTAGTCAGGAAGTGCTTCCAGATGACTGGACAACCACAGCCAATGTGATCAGGGAGACCGGTAGGAGAGTACTTGGTGTGTCCTCTGGAAGGAAAGTAGATAAGGAAACTTGGTGGTGGAATGAGGAAGTGCAGGAGTGTGTACAAAAGAAGAGGTTAGCCAAGAAGAAGTGAGACATTGTGAGGACCGACGAGCATAAACAGGAGTAAGGGAGACACAGTGTAAGGCGAAGGTAGCGGTGTCAAAGGCCAAACAGAGGGCGTATGATGACTTGTATGATAGGTTGGACACTAAGGAGGGAGAAAATGATCTATACAGGTTGGCACAGGAAAGAGAGAGAGATGGGAAGGATGTGCAGCAAGTTAGATTGATAAAGGACAGAGAGGGAAATGTATTGACTGATGACAGAAGTGTGCTGGGAAGATGGAAAGAGTACTTTGAAGAGCTGATGAATGAGGAAAATGAGAGAGAAAAAAAAGAGTAGAAGAGGTGACCATTGAGGAGCAGGATGTAGCAAAGATCAGTAAGGGTTAATTGTGGAGGGCATTGAAGAGGATGAAGAATGGAAAGGCAGTTGGTCCTGATGATATACCTGTGGAGGTATGGAAGTGTCTAGGAGAGGTAGCAGTAGATTTTCTGACAAGAATATTCAACAAGGTCTTAGAAACTGAGCAGATGCCGGAGGAATGGAGAAGAAGTGTGCTTATGCCCATTTTTAAGAACAAGGGAGATGTACAGAGTTGTGGAAACTACAGAGGGATAAAGTTGATGAGCCATACGATGAAGTTATGGGAAAGAATAGTGGAAGCTAGACTAAGGGCAGAGGTCAGCATTTGTGAACAACAGTTTGATTTCATGCCAAGAAAGAGCACCACAGATGCAATGTTTGCTTTGAGGATGTTAATAGAGAAGTACAGAGAAGGTCAGAAGGAGCTGCATTGTGCCTTTGTAGATCTGGAGAAAGCATATGACAGGGTGCCGAGAGAAGAACTGTATTGTATGAGGAAGTCTGGAGTGACAGAGAAGTATGTTAGAGTGGTGTAGGACATGTATGAGAGATGTAAGACAGTGGTGAGATGTGCTGTCGGTGTGACAGAAGACTTCAAGGTGGAGGTGGGACTGCATCAAGGGTCAGCTCTCAGCCCCTTCTTATTTGCTATGGTGATGGACAGGCTGACAGACGAGGTTAGACAAGATTCCCCATGGACTATGATGTTTGCAGATGACATCGTGATCTGTAGTGAGAGCAGAGAACAAGTGGAGGAAAATCTAGAGAGGTGGAGGTATGCCCTGGAAAGGAGGGGATTGAAAGTCAGTCTCAGTAAGACGGAATACATGTGTGTGAATGACAAGGACCCAAGAGGAACTTTGAGGTTACAGGGGGCAGAGATAAAGAAGGTGGAGGATTTTAAGTACTTTGGCTCAACAATCCAGAGCAATGGAGAGTGTGGAAAAGAGGTGAAGAAGCACGTGCAGGCAGGTTGGAGTGGATGGAGAAAAGTGTCCGGTGTGATGTGTGATAGGAGAGTATTGGCAAGAATGAAGGGAAAAGTGTAAAAGACGGTGGTGAGGCCAGCAATGTTGTATGGTTTAGAGACAGTGGCCCTGGGGAAAAGACAGGAGTCAGAGTTGGAGGTAGCAGAGATGAAAATGTTGAGGTTCTCTTTGGGAGTAACGAGGATGGATAGGATCAGAAATGAGTACATCAGAGGGACAGCACATGTTAGATGTTTTGGAGACAAAGTCAGAGAGGCTAGATTGAGATGGTTTGGACATGTAAAGAGGAGGGATAGTGAGTATATTGGTAGTAGGATGTTGAGGTTGGAACTACCAGGCAAAAGGCCCAGAGGAAGATGAAAGAGAAGATTTATGGATGTGGTGAAGGCGGACATGAAGGTAGTTGGAGTAAGAGTAGAAGATGCAGAGGATAGGGAGAGATGGAGGCAGATCATTTGCTGTGGCGACCCCTGAAGGGAACAGCCGAAAGGAAAAGAAGAAGGAGTGTTTGTGAACATCCTGCACCGCGGAGAAGAGCTATTGTCAGAGGTGAGTACAGTACTTAAAGTATTTATATACAAATTATATTTAAATATTAATACATTACAGTATTTACATATGCATATAACTGTGTAACGTTTAATATACACTTCTTGAATTGTATAGACGCGGAAACATATAGAAATGAGATGGGCGTTCCTACTTCGCGGTTTTTCGAATATCGCGGTCTACATTATCCGCGATATTCAAGGGATGACTGTACTTCACCATTCTGAGTTGGTGATTCGTGAATAAAGACTGTTGTTTTTTTTACATGGACTGCTGTCTTTTTTACGACTCACACCAGAGCGCTCTGGGCGACACAGACGAATCAATCCTTGAGGAGTATTCATGTGGGCCAATTCAGTAACCCAACAGTTTTGGGGGCTTGTCCGGGATATTCCTATTCAGGTAAGGAATTGAAAAACTTCTTTCCTGCCTGGTTAGTAGGATTAAGTGAATCCGGAGTACCCGTGTGTGTTTCCACGGGACAAAAGTCCAGCATACCCGTGTGTGTGTGTTTCCATGGGACAAAAGTCTAGCATACCCGTGTGTGTGCGTTTCCATGGAACAGGAGTATTAACTGAATCTGGTGTACCTGTGTGTGTTTTCACAAGACTTAAACTTCAACTTACTCACGTGTGTTTCCGTGAGACTAAACTTAGATATCCTTATGTGTGTTTCCATGAGGTGAGTATAGATTGCGTATGCTGATTAATCGAATACTACCTCAGGACGTTCGTTTCTGTGCCACTATGGGTAATACTAATGGGTTAATGCCCAAACCTGATTCCGAAGAAACACCAAGGGATTGAATGAATCATTGTAATTTCATGTTCTTCACAACACCATGGTTTAATAATCTGGCCGGTTGGACCCATTCTGTCATACCCAGGCAGAGGAACTTTTAAACCCGAATATCTTGTGTCCGTGGACAGGCAGATTTATGAAGGTGATGGGGATCATAATTGGAATTAATGTCTTATGTCTGAGTCATGTTCGAAATGGACTGAAATTAAACCCACCTGAGTTAAGAGATATCATTAAAATGTTACCTTCACCTAATCCCATTTTCATTACTACCGTCATGTCTTCATTCTATACAAAATATTTTGAAATTCCAACTTGTTGATCGTGCACATATGTCACCCCGAATGCTGGGGGAAAGGATTAGTATTATGGAGGTTGATGGTATTTAGGAATGTAAACAAGAATGTAAAAAGGGCTGATATTAGGATTCAGCAAGACACGTATGCCCATCCTCCTTCTTATCCTCCTCATGCGCCTCAACAGGGATCTCCCTCTGCACCTGGGCATACTCTCTCTTACTCACTCACACACACACCATGCCCCCACTGCGGGTAGGATGTTGATTAGATTCCACCTTGGTGTAGAGGTTTTGCAGTCACGTGACACACTGAGTAGCAACTCTGTTTCTGCTGCCATATTGGAGTGAAAACAAACGTATACAGATGCTCCCCGACTTACGTTTTTAAGTGGTTCCGGACGACCGAACACAAGTTGTTACAGTGACGAATGATGCTCATACTGTACTATACATCCATAAATACCATTACCGTATCTCATAAAACACCCCTAAATCAATTATTATAAACATAACATTGTTAAATAATATCAAATAATATCAACATTAATTTCAAATAACTCCCTTATTTATACCGAGTCACTTTACATGAAGCTTAAAACAGTGTGAAGCGCTCAATACCGAAAGTAGTGTACTTGATGTGGGTTATACAGACTTCCGGTCTCTCAAGTGCACCAAGGGTGCCGTTAAACTCATTTAGAACACAGACTGCACTAATGTGAATCCCAGCAAAGCGGAGCATTCTTTCGTTTGTGTAAGTAAATAAGTAAACTTTATTCAAGAGATGCATACAAAGAACAAGTACAAATCCTAATGAATATTAATATAAAAATAAGTATACACTCTTAGGATTCTGCGAAAAGATAATAAATACTAGTCCTCAAAAAATCAGCATATTGTAATAAAGTTCATTATTTTCTGTAATGTACTGATAAACATTGGACTTTCATATATTTTACATTCATTACACACAACTGAAGTATTTCAAGCCTTTTATTGTTTTAATATTGATAATTTTGGCAAAAAACTAAAGAAAAACCAAAAATCCCTATCTCAAAAAATTAGCATATTTCATCCTACCAAAAAAAAAAAAAAAAAGTGTTTTTGATACAAAAAAAATTCATTCAACCTTCAAATAATTATGTTCTGAAATGACTGCTTCAATGCGGCGTGGCATGGAGGCAATCAGCCTGTGGCACTGCTGAGGTGTTATGGAGGCCCAGGATGCTTCGATAGCGGCCTTAAGCTCATCCACAGTGTTGGGTCTGGTATCTCTCAACTTTCTCTTCACATGAAATGCCAAAATGCCTGAAGTAAGTCCAGTGTCAAGTCGCCACAGTCAGTGATGGTCTGGTGTGCCATGTCAGCTGCTGGTGTTGGTCCACTGTGTTTTATCAAGGGCAGGGTCAATGCAGCTAGCGATCAGGAGATTTTGGAGCACTTCATGCTTCCATCTGCTGAAAAGCTTTATGGAGATGAAAATTTCATTTTTCAGCACGACCTGGCACCTGCACCCCAGCAGTGCCAAAGGCTGATTGCCTCCATGCCACGCCGCATTGAAGCAGTCATTTCTGCAAAAGGATTCCCGACCAAGTATTAAGTGCATAACTGAACATAATTATTTGACTTTTTTTGTATTCAAAACACTTTATTGGTCTGATGAAATATGCTAATTTTTTGAGATAGGAATTGAGGTTTTTCTTTACTTTTTTTTTTTTTCAAAATGATCAATAGTAAAACAATAAAAGGCTTGAACTCCTTCAGTTGTGTGTAATAAATCTAAAATATATGAAAGTGTAATGTTTATCAGTACATTACAGAAAATAATGAACTTTATCACAGTATGCTAATTTTTTTAGAAGGACCTATATCTTAAACCTCTCTCCTAGATGCCCCACCAGACGAATTTTGTTGGCCATTTTGTTTACCCAGAGAACTGTTCATTTTTTTCCCCCCAAACAAAATCATGGGCATAATGCAATATAATTATAATATAATATGATCAGATAATTTAGTGAAATTTAATTTATTGCTGCTGTTATCTACTGATTATTTATTTATTGTATTATCATCATTTTTGATTATCATCATTTTGTTTTTTTATTCTTACATTGTTTACTGGGTCTGTGTAGGGGCAGTTGTGGTCAAGTAGTACAGGGCGCTGGATCGCTGATCTGAAGGTTGGGGGTTCGAGCCCCATTCTCCACAAGGTTGTCCGTCCTTTATCAAAGGCCGACCATGTCTCTCACTGTCCATGGTGGAAGTCATATAAAAGAACCATTGTTGACTTTCGTAAAGAATAGGCTGCAAAGCTGTCAGTCTTTATGTCCCTTGTTAAAAGGGTTGTGTCAGGAGGGACATCCACGTAAAAACCTAGGCCAAATCAAACGTGCCAATCATTCGCTGTAGCGACCCCTGATAAAGGGGAAAAGCTGAAAGGAAATCTCTCTCCCTGTTTACTGGGTCTGTAAGGTCCTCTTTAAATATAGACTTATGTATTTATTTTAAAGCAGTTTGTGTTTTCGTCGATTTGAGCCTTCTTTTCTGTTTTGTGATTTGACTCTTTGAACAACCGCACAAAGAATTCCTCAGTGTGTAAAACTACAAATATTAAAAATTTTGAATCGTGGCTACCTGAACAGATATACGTCACATTACCTACAAAATAAAAGCAAATACTCGACAACAACGCAATGGAGTTTATAAAATCGGTTTGTAAATATTAAATACGTACTCTGAATGAGGTTTTCTTCTGGAATCTCACAGCCTGGATTCGGGTTTTTATAATAACCTTTTTACCTCAAACATGTTTTCTTCACGTCATTGCCTCATGGTGAAGAAACCACGCCCCCTAAACTGGATTCACTTAAAGTGGTAACACGCATTTAAAAGGGCAACTGGACGCAAACCACCACAACTTGGTGATAAATAGCTACTTCAAAGTGTAAAGTTAGTATTTAGTATTGATTAGATTGCAATATATAGCGGTTTCTAGCATGTATTGCAATATATTGTAAGAAGAATTTTAAATTAAAAGTAAGCCTGTTCTTGACAGTATGTATTCTTTATTTCAAAAAGAGAAATCGACAACATTAAAAACATTGTTTTAGTCATTAAAATAAAAATTCAAAGCATCAGAAAAAAGTCTACTTATGAAAATTTCATGTTTTAAACTCTCGCACAAACATTAACACTGAACTACAACTGCATATTGAGCAAAAAAAAGTTATTTATACATATTAAAAGATACAAACATTAGAATACTGTAATTGCATCTAGTGCTTTTATTAGCACACTGTGAAGCCTTAATAAGGTATGTATATAACATTTTTTAAGGCGGGATTAAAGGTGGAGCATATCATGCACAAGTACTAGTCCTTCTCAAAAAAATAGCATATCGCAATAAAGTTCATTATTTTCTGTAATGTACTGATTAACATTAGACTTTCATATATTTCAGATTCATTACACACAACTGAAATAGTTCAAGCCTTTTATTGTTTTAATATTGATAATTTTGGCAAAAATAAGTAAAGAAAAACCAAAAATCCCCATCTCAAAAAATTAGCATATTTCATCGGACCAATAAAAAAAAAAAAAGTGTTTTTAATACAAAAAAAGTCAACCTTCAAATAATTGTGTTCAGTTATGCACTCAATACTTGGTTGGGAATCCTTTTGCAGAAATGACTGCTTCAATGCGGCGTGGCATGGAGGCAATCAGCCTGTGGCACTGCTGAGGTGTTATGGAGGCCCAGGATGCTTCCATAGCGGCCTTAAGCTCATCCACAGTGTTGGGTCTGGTGTCTCTCAACTTTCTCTTCACAATATCCCACAGATTCTCTATGGGGTTCAGGTCAGGAGAGTTGGCAGGCCAATTGAGCACAGTAATACCATGGTCAGTAAACCATTTAGCAGTGGTTTTGGCACTGTGAGCAGGTGCCAGGTCGTGCTGACAAAATTAAAATCTTCATCTCCATAAAGCTTTTCAGCAGATTATCCGAAAATCTCCTGATCGCTAGCTGCATTGACCCTGCCCTTGATAAAACACTGTGGACCAACACCAGCAGCTGACCATCACTGACTGTGGGTACTTGACACTGAACTTACTTCAGGCATTTCCTTCTCCCCAGTCTTCCTCCAGACTCTGGCACCTTGATTTCCGAATGACATGCAAAATTTGATCTCTGTAGCCCAGGTCAGGTGCTTCTGCCGCTGTTTTTGGTGGCTTGACCTGGGGAATGCGGCACCTGTAGCCCAGTCCACTGCTTCCACAGGTCCCCCAAGGTCTGGAATCGGCCCTTCTCCAGATTTCTTTCTGTGTCTTACCCGCTTGCTTGAGGGTGTCAATGATGGCCTTCTGGACAGCAGTCAGGTCAGCAGTCTTGCCCATGATTGCAGTTTTGAGTAATGAACCAGGCTGGGAGTTTTTAAAAGCCTCAGGAATCTTTTAAAGGTGTTTAGAGTTAATTGGTTGATTCAGATGATTTGGTTAATAGCTCGTTTAGAATACCTTTTCGTGATATGCTAATTTTTTGAGATAGGAATTTTGGGTTTTCATGAGCTGTATGTCAAAATCATCAGTATTAAAACAATAAAAGACCTGAAATATTTAAGTTAGTGTGCAATGAATCTAAAATATATGAAAGTTTAATTTTTCTCAGTACATTACAGAAAATAATGAACTTTATCACAATATGCTAATTTTTTGAGAAGGACTAGTAGAACTCAGACCTGTGACCCTGAGAGCAGTAGGTTGATTTATATATATCTAACAATATTAACATTACTTGTATTTACAGTATATTAATGCCATCATAGCGATGCCCATAGGCCTGCTGGGCACATGCCGCACATATAACACTTACAGTGACACTGACAGCTCAGGAAAGTCCGTCAAACTTTAGAACTTTACAATAATAACATGCAATATCGTTTATCATATAAATCACAAAAATATGATCATGTTGGAGAGAAGTGGAATGTAATTTACCGAAATCTGGATGGATTTGGAGCATGTTGCGCCTGAGGCCGAGTCTGCATGTTGTGTGATGTCATTTTTTCCCCAGAGTTGACAGAAATATTATTGCTGCGTTTCACGAAACAAAACAAAAAACTTTAATGGTTAATGTGCTTTGTTGGAGATCAGGTTCATGGGATGCTGATTAGATTGATTGATTTTATTTCATTTTAACACCCGCAAATAATACTCATACAGATAGTGCAATATATGAGTCAATAATAATTTATACCTTCTTTTGCTCATTTTAAAATAAATGTTTAGATTTTCACAGCTTCCATCAATCACAGCCCTAGTGCACTGATTATCTATCAGATGCTTGTATTAGAATCCACCCAATTTATGATAGCGGCGCAGTAAAAAAAAAAAAGGCACAGATAGTAAAGTACAAAGCATGTAAATTAAGTCATATTAATGAATCTCAAAATACTGCCAAACTCAAATATATTAAATCCATCACAATAAACCACAACTTATGAAAAGCCTTCAAGCCATAGTGATGAGTGTTACAAAAAACTTGTGTAAAACAAAAATCCAGACTCAACTGTGTTCTAACTTTTAGAAATCTGTGTGCGTGTCTGGAATTTTATACACATCTCTCCAATAGCGTCTTTCCACAATGTGCACACTTTTCATGAAGTGCCAGCGGCTGGCAGAAGCGCCGGCTACTATTAGCTTAGTGCCGGTTAGCTTTTCTAACAGTAAATAATAATATTTACTAAAAACATTTTCAGGACTTTAAGCTATGTATTTGACAACATGATCACTTGTTTTGATAATTTCTCAATCGGTTCACTTCCGATATCCCATAATGCGATATGCTACCTCATTCATTGCACGCTTTTTTATATACGTGCCGCCATTTGCCTGTGCTCCCGTGTAGATTTAGATAATGACAGGTCGTACAAACCAGGGTAAAATATAGTCCAAACTAATGTGAGTCGTACCGACAAGCATGCTGCCAAAGCGAAGTAGAACAACCAACATTAAAACCATTGTGGAGGCGACTCAAGACCGACGATTCCACTGTTTCGGAAACATCCGTATCTCATGAAATAGGTAAAAAAAAAAAAAAAAAAAATTATGTCCGAACACAAATTATTTCTTGATTGCACTGAGCAATAATAGTGAAAACTAGCCCCCAACTAAACTAGCCTAATCTTATTCTTAATGGATTCACGCCACACTATACAGAGATGAAAATTCCTATACTTGACTTGGGCTACTTTAACAAATAGATCTACATAACGCTCGTTAGGTCCTACATTGAATATGAGCGTTATGTAGATCGATTTGTTCACGTAGCCCAAATCATTCCCATGCCTTTTTCGTGGCAAAACGGTCTTAATACAGTACAGGGTTTCACGAGCAGCTCAGTGTGATTTCATATCGGTGCGTGTGTGGGGGGGGGGGGGGGGAGACATGCAAATAAGATTGTCCGTCAGACATTTCTGAGTCAGAATATATTTAAATTAACAGTTATATAAAATAAGCAGTTTTGACAGATTAGGGTAGCAGTTTGATTCACAAATGTTATATATTAGTAAGGTAACTGTTAGATTTTTCAAATAAGAACTTTTATGTACTTTCCTTTAAGAAGTAAGTATTATTCTTGCAACAAATACTATTTTTTATAATATAAATTTTTAGTTTTATTTGCTTCTAGCTTGTCTGACTTTCTCATAAATATGGGCCCAGAATGCACCACAGAGCATAATCTGCACCAGTAAGTTGGCAATGATGTGAGCATTTAATCAGCATATCCACAAAGTGTATAGGTTTATTAGTTGAAGGTAACATTTTAATATCTTTTAACTCAGATGGGGAAGGGAGGTAGACAGTCAAACCTTTAGAGTCAACGGACCAAACACAAGTGGTGTTTTCAAGTGGTGGCGCGGGCTTTGAACCTGCATTAAGATCTACATCATCAGGATCATCTATTTCTCCAACGGAGTCAGACTGTAATAATGGCAGTTCAGTAGGACGAATGGATTGTTTCTGTCTAGTTTTAGGTTTAACGGTAAGTGGGCGTGGCGGTGGTACAGTCCTGGTCACTGAAGGACAACATGAAATTTCTAGGGTTGCGTGCAAAGAATTATTCATGGGTTTGGGCGCAGATGTGGTATGTGATGGCAATGCCACAGCATACGGTGGTGGTACAGCAGCAAATGTTAGGCGGTTTAGGTTTAGTATTATGTCTTTGTTTGCGGACCATCCTCTGCATAGATCGTGTTTTTCACATTTTGGTATTTATCCACTTTTCAATCCACTTCAAATAGGATTCAGACATATAATCATAATTCAAATTTATGTCTCCATTACCTTCATAAATTTGTTTATATGCAGATGCGAGGTATTTGGGTTTAAAAGTTCCTCTGCGTGGGTATGACCGAAATTGTGGTTGGGATTCAGTCCAACCCGCTAAATTATCTAACCAAAGTGTTGTGAAAAGCATCAGATTACAGTGATTCATCCAATCCCTTGGGGTTTCCTCTGGATCAGGTTTTGGTAGTTTTGATGACCCACAAATATTTCCCATGGTGACACAGATTAACTATCCCGAGGAATACACAAATTATTTATAAAGCGCACAGTCTTCCCGTGGAAATACACACGAGGATAACACGAAATTTCTTCCCTTGACAACCTTCACGAGGATAATACTACATGTATCAGGTTTATTGATACTGTCAACCAGGAAGGAAAGAATAAAAATAATTCCTTACCTGATCAGGAGTATCCCAAACGAGCCCCCAAAACGGTTGGGATTTCTCTTTTCGTTGTCTAGTTTTTTTCTCTAGCTGGTTCTGTGAGAGATCAAGTCGTCTCGTGGATTAGTTGGTCTGCGTCACCCAGAGCGCTCTGGGGTGGCTTGCAATAAAGAGTGAAGACTGTATTAAAATCAGGTTCTTTATTCACAAGCTCACCGAAGCTTTCAGAAGTGAACAAGGTATTTATACCTTTTACAGTATTTATAGGTGAGGGTCAAAAAAAATATAGAACCCTTGTATGTATGACCCAAGGTATGAGACCAGTCCTGCCCAAGGTATGATCCCTGACCTCTAAAGTTAAAAGATCGGCTAGATAAACAGAACACAACGTAGATGCAAGGAGCTGATTACAAAAAGAAATGGTTCTTGACCATTTGGTAACAGTTTCCCATGGGAAGAGGAACAACATCTTGGATGCAATACTTATAAGACTACTTTCGTGCTTTTCCATAGGGAAGCAGATATGAATATATAGTTAAAGAAGATTAAACACAAAAATAAAAATTACTGCAAGTCGAAAAACCTCTTTCAGTGCTTATGCCTCACAGGCAGGATGTGAGCTAGAAGAGAAGGGGAAATTCTGGCGTGAGATAGATGAAGTGATGTAGAGTACCTCCAGAGGTGGTGTGTGGTCATTAGTGTAGACTTCAATGAACATGTTGATGCAGGCAACAGAGGGGACAAGGAAGTGATGGGCAGGTTTGGTATCCAGATTGGCACAGCAGAGAAATAGAAATGGGAAAGACATGCACCAAGTTAGTGATAAAGGACAGAGTGGGAAATGTATTGACTGATGACAGAAGTGTGCCGAAAAGATGGAAAGAGTACTTTGAAGAGCTGATGAATGAGAAAAATGAGAGAGAAAAAAGAGGAGAAGAGGTGACCAGGACATAGCAAAGATTAGTAAGGGTGAAGTGAGGAGGGCATTGAAGAAGATGAAGAGTGGAAAGGCAGTTGGTCCTGATGACATTCCGGTGGAGTAAGTGTCTAGGAGAGGTAGCAGTAGATTTCCTGACAAGAACATTCAACAAGGTCTTAGAGAGTGAAAGGATGCCGGAGGAAAGGAGGAGAAGTGTGCTTGTGCCCATTTTTAAGAACAAGGGAGATGTGCAGAGTTGTGGCAACTACAGAGGGATAAAGTTGTTGGGCCATACGATGAAGTTATGTGAAAGAATGGTGGAAGCTAGACTAAAGGCAGAGGTCAGCATTTGTGAACAACAGTTTGGTTTCATGCCAAGAAAGAGCACCACAGATGCAGTGTTTTCTTTGAGGATATTAATAGAGAAGTACTGTTATATCTGTCTTCCTTTCGGCTTTTTCCCTTTTACTCAGGAGTCGCCACAGCGAATCATCTGATTTGCACGTTTGATTTGGCAGAGGTTTTTACGTCGGATGCCCTTCCTGTCACAACCCTTTTCAGCAAGGGACAGAAACACGCTGACGACTTTGCAGCCTACTCTTTACGAAAGTCAGCAATGGTTCTTTTACATGCCTCTCACCATAGACAGTGAGAGACATGGCCCGCCTTTGATAACCCAGTTAGCCGCACTGGGGGGGGGACAGTAACAACCTTGTGGAGAGTGGGACTCGAACCCCCAACCTTTTGGATCAGCGATCCAGCGCCCTATACCACTAGACCACCACTGCCCTAGAGAAGTACTGTTATGTATATATGTAAATTGTTAATCTTAATTTTGTTATGTATATATGTACTTTACGAATGTTAATTTGCAGGCAGATAATTTAAGTCAATGATAAAAGATACCACACTTGAATGGCAGCTGAAACATTGTAACACATGGCTGTTAAGAATGCACTGGACTTAAAATCGAATCTGGTGGATCTTTCTGGAAGGACTATGTACTGACTGACGCAAGCGTTACCTCACTGACAGAGGATTCCAGATACTTCTCGAACATGCATAGACATGTGATTCGAACTTTCGAGAAGCTGAATCAACACTATTTAAACCCTCTGCACCTTGGACATGGAGGACTGCGAGAGGAAAAGAATTGTGAGGAAAAAGGATTTGCGAGGAAACAGAAAAGTTCAATGTATGTTGCTACCTGACGATGAAATTTAGTATTTTTAATCTTGTATATATTTATAATTATTGTTCCGAATTTTATTTTATTAATACAAGATTTTATTCTTAAATACAACCTTTTGTGTCTCTCTCTACCCATCATTTAAGTTAACTTGTTGTTGCGGCATAGGGTTTTAATTCAAAGGGTGACTAAGAAATATTTATAAATTTTCCCTATCTGTAACAGTACAGAGAAGGCCAGAGGGAGCTGCATTGTGCCTTTGTGGATCTGGAGAAAGCATATGACAGGGTGCCGAGAGAGGAACTACGGTATTATTGCATGAGGAAGTCTGAAGTGGCAGAGAAGTATGTTAGAGTGGTGCAGTACATGTATGAGAGATGTAAGACAGTGGTGAGGTGTGCTATCGGTGTGACAGAAGAGTTCAAGATGGAGATGAGACTGCATCAAGGAGCAGCTCTGAGCCCCTTCTTGTTTGCTATGGTGATGGACAGGCTGACAGACAAGGTTAGACAAGAATGTCCATGGACCATGATCTTTACAGAGGACATTGTGATCTGTAGTGAGAGCAGAGAACAAGTGCAGGAAAATCTAGAGAGGTGGAGGTATGCCCTGGAAAGGAGAGGAATGAAGGTTAGCCTCAGTAAGACAGAATACATGTGTGTGAATGACAAAGACCCAAGAGGAACAGTGAGGTTACAGGGAGCAAAGAAAGAAGGTGGAGGATCTTAAGTACTTAGGCTCAACAATCCAGAGCAATGGAAAGTGTGGAAAAGAGGTGAAGAAGCGTGTGCAGGCAGGTTGGACTGGTTGGAGAAAAGTGTCCGGTGTGATAGGAAGGTATCGGCAAGAATGAAAGGAAAAGTGTACAAGACGGTGATGAGGCCAGCGATGTTGTATGGTTTAGAAACAGTGGCCCTGGGGAAAAGACAGGAGGCAGAGCTGGAGGTTGCAGAGATGAAAATGTTGAGGTTCTCTTTGAGAGTAATGAGGATGGATAGGATCAGGAATGAGAACATCAGAGGGACAGCATATGTAAGAGGTTTTGGAAAAGATGTTTTGGAGACAAAGTCAGAGAGACTAGATTGAGATGGTTTGGACATGTACAGAGGAGGGATAGTGAATATATTGGTAGTAGGATGCTGAGGTTGGAACTACCAGGCAGAAGGCCTAGAGGAAGACCAAAGAGAAGATTTATGGATGTGGTGAAGGAGGACATGAAGGTAGTCGGAGTAAGAGTAGAAGATGCAGAGGACAGGGTGAGATGGAGGCAGATTTGCTATGGGGACCCCTGAAGGGAAAAGCCAAAAAGATAAAGATTTTACCAATACAGATTGAGAGGGAGAGATGGAGGCAGATCATTTGCTGTGGCGACCCCTGAAGGGAACAGCCGAAAGGAAAAGAAGAAGACCTCCAAGTGCACTTGTCTGTTGGCCATAAGTGCAATACTGTACATTCACAAGATTCATAATTGATCAGTTCGTTGCAATAAACACAAGACCTTGCCAGTGATTTCAGATTTCTTTATGAAACGCACAAAAGGGTCGATATGTTCTGAGTCCGTTTGCCAATTTTCACCTCAAATTTCACAATCTTCGCTAGCCATTCCCACTTAAACTTATTCCTAAAATCCTTATCTATTTCTGACATGCGGGATTCCTCTTCTTTCATTAAAGTTCGCACCATTTTAAACACAATACGCTGCAAATTTTCATCGAGCCGAGTCACCTTACATGAAGCTGAGCCGAGTCACTTTACACAAGCTTAAAACAGCCAATCAACAAGTGGCTTACAAGTTGGCTCCACCAAAAGTAGGCACTTGAAGCTAGTTCACTTGCTTGTGCTCAAGACAAAGTGCAGCTTATCCAGACTTCTGGTTTTTCAAAGAGCAAGGGCACCGTTGAATACTTGTTTAGTACTCAGCCTTCACTTGCTCACGTGAAAGATCGGACATCTGGATAAGCCGCGCTTTGTCTCAAGCACAAGCAAGTGAACTTGCCAGAAGCGTCCCTATACCCCCCCCCCTAAAATTTTCTCCTTGCCATTTAGAGGATTCACAAAAATTACCAATTTGAGATACAAAACACGGAATTCCACAGATCAGAGGAAAATTGCCATTTATGATGTACAGATTATGAGAGAGAGAGAGAATGTGTACAGTACAAACTCATAGGTTACTTATACAAGGTTTAAACATACATTTCTCTCTAAAGAATGCCCTGTAGCTACTTACAAATTCGTCTAAAAACAGCCATCCGGAACGTAACTCGTTTGTAAGCTGGGGAGCGTTTGTACACACACGGTACAGATGGTATTGCATGGCAGATGCAACAATGTATCTACTTTTGACGGGAGATTGTGTGTTGTTTTTTTTTTGCATAATTGGCCTTGTTTTCGAGACATTTTCTGTAACTTCCCCCCTTTTCTTCCTTAATTTCCTTATTTTTTAATTTGATGAATATTTATTTATTCATAAAAAAAAAAAATGCGATGCACTGAAGCCGCATTAATTGAAGCACGAAGTAGACAGGGATCCAATGCAGCCGTGAGGATGGGCACTGACAAGTTTCCGTCCTCACGCCGGTCCCAAGCCCGGATAAATGCAGAGGGTTGTGACAGGACAGGCATCCGGCGTAAAATTTTTGCCAAAATACACTATGCGAACTGCCAATACTAATTTCATACCGGATCGGTTGAGGCAAGGGTTAACAATGACCGCCATCAGTGCTGTCAACCAACAGGGTGCTGGTGGAAATTGGACTACTGTTGGTCGAAGGAGAGGCGGAAGACGTGTCCGTAGGCAGAGAGAGAAGAGGAAAAGCATAAGTCTAGGACTGAGAGTAAGGACTTTGAATGTTGGAACTATGGCAGGAAAATGGCGTGATGTTCAATGTTGTTAGTGCTTATGCCCCACAGACAGAATGTGAGCTAGAAGAGGAGAGATTCTGGAGTGAGTTAGATGAAGTGATGCAGAGTACCCCCAGAGGTGAAAGAAGAAGAGAGGGATCCCTGTATATGGCTTCTCTCCAGTGTGGGTAAGCTCATGGTTTTGGAGAGAAGTCTGATGAGTAAAACATTTTCCACGCACTTTGCAGGTACAGTAGACCACGGTTATTCGTGGGGGTTCAGTTCCGGCCCTTCCCACGAATCAAGATAATCCGTGAGTTCTGTACCTGGAAGTAAAACCCTATGCATCATATTACATGTGTGAATGATCAACCAGAAGTAAAACTGTATGTATCATATTACATGCGCTAAAATATGCTTCTCAAACACATTCTACAGACAGTCTTGCTCATTGATACAGTATTGATGGAGTAAAATATAGTACAGTCGGCCCCCTTCTTATGAAATTAATCCGTTCCAGCGTCTTTTTCGGAACCTGTAGTTTTCGTAAGTAGAGACGCATTTTACATGTAAAACACGTGATTCGTTGCAAGGCTTCCAAGACCACCCTTTAAAAATTATAAAAACATCTTTTAAGGCACTTACTTTGTGTTGATCATGTCTTCTTAGCAGAGTTATCATCTTACAATGACCATGGCATTAGGAATCACTTTCACCAGGAATCACATGTGTGTGTGTGTGTGTGTGTGCATGCATGTGTGTTGACCATGTCTTCTTCACAAAGTTTTAATCTTACAATGACCATGGCACCAGGAATGACGTGTGTGTGTGTGTATGTGTTGACCATGTCTTCTTAGCAGAGTTATAATCTTACAATGATCATGGCACCAGGAATCACTTTCACCGGGAATCACACACGCGCATGTTGACCATGTCTTCTTAGCAGTTATAGTCTTACAAATGTTTATGGAAGGTTAAAAGTCTGAGCCATAAAACACAGTTGGAATGACACACAAACATGAACAAAGTTGGAACGACAGCGTCATCCCTCCTAGCCAGTGGGAGGCAAGCGCGGCTGGATGTCGAGATACCCAATGGAAGGGAGCGGTGTCATCCCTCCTAGCCAATAGGAGGCCAGTGGGGCAGGATGTTGGGAAACAGCCAATGAGAGATAGCAACTCGCGCATTGTTTGAATGGCACGTTTGGTGCTTTTCGTAAGAAGTTGTTTCATATACAGAGGAAAAAATTTAGAAATTTTAGAAATCGGGGCATCTTGCTGCCTGGATCATCGACTACCTTACTAACCGTCCACAGTACATGCGGCTGCAAGTCAAAGGTGGCAGTCTGCAGCACGGGGGCACCGCAGGGCACCGTCCTCTCACCCTTCCTTTTCAACATTTATACCTCGGACTTCAGCTATAGCACAGACAGCTGCCACCTCCAGAAGTTCTCGGACGACTCCACCATCGTGGGCCGTGTGTCAGAGGGGAACGAGCAGGAGTACCAGTCGGTCATCGTTGACTTCGTGGACTGGTGTGAGCGCAACCACTTGTGCTTGAACACTAGGAAGATGAAGGAGATGGTGGTTGACTTCAGAAGAAGCACACTAACACACACACACACACACACACACACACACACACACACACACACACTAGTGAACGTCCAGGGACAGGACATTGAGATAGTGAACAGTTTCAAATACCTGGGCGTTCACCTTAACAATAAACTGGACTGGTCCTACAACACCAACGCCCTGTACAAGAAGGGCCAGAGTCGCCTCCACCTTCTGAGGAGACTCGGGTCCTTCGGAGTATGCAGACCTCTGCTCAGGACATTTTATGACTCTGTGGTAGCCTCTGCAATCCTCTACGCTGCCATCTGCTGGGCCCCGGACAGCACAGAGCGGGACAGAAAGAGACTGAACAAGCTGGTCAGTAGGGCCAGCTCTGTCCTCGGCTGCCCACTGGACTCTGTGGAGGAGGTGAGTGAGAGGAGGATGGTAGCAAAGCTCACATCCATCATGGTCAACAGCTCTCACCCACTGCACCAGACTGTAGAGGAGCTGAGTAGCTCCTTCAGTGGACGACTGAAACATCCTCAGTGCAGGAAGGAGCGCTACCGCAGGTCGTTCATTCCCACCGCTGTCAGACTGTACAACGCCACTTTGTAACTGTCTGTGAAAATACCGGTTATGTGCAATAAAAACCCCGTGCACTTTAATCAACCACATCTACCCCACTGACTGTGAACCATATCAACCCATCTACTTTGCCCTCAGATACATAAACACTTGAATATAGGCCAGTCTACAAAGTTGTTCCCTTCTTTTCTTTTATTGTTTATTAATTTATACTATTTATTTATTTACTTATATAATATATATGTATGTGTGTATGTTGTATTTGTAACTATTTTTGCACCCCGTACTGATGGTACCTCAAGAGCCTGTAACAGTGAATTTCTCCATTGTGAGATTAATAAAGATGTATCTTATCTTATAAATTAGTAGATACAACAGCAATAAATTAAAGTGCACTAAATTATTACAATCATAACACACACACACATATTACACATACACATGAGAGATTTCCTTGCGGCTTTTTCCCTTTATCAGGGGTTGCCAAAGCGAATGATTCGCGCTTTTGATTTGGCATAGGTTTTTAATTCAGATGCCCTTCCTGACACAACCTTTTAAGGGAGAGAAATACGCTGGAGCTTTTTATTTTTATATATATATATATATATATATATATATATATATATATATATATATATATATAAAATCAATAAATATCACAGTACAAAATTCAAGTTTTCACTTAATCATTACTACATTACATATACACCACAAAAAAAAAAAGTTAGGGATATTTGGAAATTTTCTAGATTTTTTTTTTTTTTTTCAGTTTTGTGAATTAGCCTTAATTTCAGTTTTTCTATTGACAAATATCCTTAACTTTTTTGTGTAGTGTATGTAATATGTCACTTGCGACAAGGGCCAACATTCAGTGGAGCACCTCACATAACATTATATATATTATATATATAACATAAAAGTGTGATGTAATGAACTTTCAACCAGACCCAAAATGCAGCTTGAGGTGGCACAGAGTGGATTCTTCTTCAAATGGAAAGCACTGAAGCAGAACGCTTTAACTACAGTACTGATGATGAAGAAAAACACAAACAACATTAAACACTGGAACCAAGAGCCAGAGAGAACACAGGGAAGCAGGGCCATGATGTGAGACAATCTTGTGGTGCAGAGGTGAGTGTGCAGTTTGTTTATAGGGAGTAGATGAGAGGAGTGAAGTCAGGTGTAAACTGCATTCAGCCTGAGCAGCTCAGCCACACCCCTCAGCCAGAGCAGAGAGAAAACAGAGTTAGAGAATACAAAGAAGCAGGGACGTGATGTGAGACAATCTTGTGGCGTGTGTTTATTGGGAGTAAATGAGAGGAATAATTTCAGATATGAACGAACTACTGCCATCTGAGCAGGTAAACCACGCCCCTCAGCCAGAGCAGAGAGAAAACAGATTTAGAGAACACAGCCGCCAATCTCAAAATCCTCCAAAAACACAGACCATCACAAAAAGAGCATAAAAGCACACAAAGTGTAATAAATTGGATAAACAAAACAAGCTTTAATACTACAGTGCTTTACAACAGTTCAAATGATTATCCCTCTTCAGGCACTTCAGAGGAAACTGTCATTTCTTCAGGAGAAAGTCTTATTTCTTAAGAAAAGACATCCAACCTCATTACCTTTTCTGGTGCTTAGCCAGCGCTTGAGTGGCATCATAGAGCTTAACCTAAAAAAAAAAAAGGCTCATTGACAACTTGTGTGTGAATGAGAAAAAACGGGTGGACACATCATCTCAACCAATCATCAGAAGGGAGAATAGCCACTGGCTGAATTTGAATCACGTGACAATTACTCTGCAATCCACAAATATGCAGGGGCACGAGTGCAAAACTGCGAATAGTCAAGGGCCAACTGTAGACGGCTTTTTTACCGTGTGGATACGTTCATGTTTTCTGAGATTATTCTGATGAGTAAAACTCTTCCCACACTGATCACAGTTATAAAGCTTCTCTCCTGTATGAATACGTATATGGTTTTGGAGAGAAGCCTGATGATTAAAACTCTTCCAGCACTGTGTGCAGTAATACGGTTTCATTCCTGTGTGGATCCGCTCATGATGTTGGAGAGAACTCTGATGAGTAAAACATTTTCCACACTGTTTGCAGTGAAATGGCTTTTCTCCTGTGTGGATACGCCCATGCTTTTTGAGATGATTCTGATGCCTAAAACTCTTCCCACACTGATCACAGGTATACGGCTTCTCTCCTGTGTGGATACGCTCATGGATTTGGAGAGAACTCCGATCAGTAAAACATTTTCCACACTGTTTGCAGTGAAATGGCTTTTCTCCTGTGTGGATACGGCCATGCTTTTTCAGATGATCCTGTTGATTAAAACTTTTCCCACACTGATCACAGGTATACGGCTTTTCTCCTGTGTGGATCCGTCCATGCTTTTTGAGATTATTCTGAAGCCTAAAACTCTTCCCACACTGACCACAGGTATATGGCTTCTCTCCTGTGTGAATACGCTCATGGATTTGGAGAGAACTCCGATCAATAAAACATTTTCCACACTGTTTGCAATTAAATGGCTTTTCTCCTGTGTGGATAAATCCATGCTCTTTGAGATGATCCTGTCGATTAAAACTCTTCCCACACTGATCACAGGTATACGGCTTCTCTCCTGTGTGGATATGTCCATGCCTTTTGAGATGATTCTGTTGACTAAAACTCTTCCCACACTGATCACAGGTATACGGTTTCACTCCTGTGTGGATCCGCTCATGGATTTGGAGAGAACTCTGATCAGTAAAACATTTTCCACACTGTTTGCAGTTAAATGGCCTTTCTCCTGTGTGGATACGAGCATGCTTTTTGAGATGATTCTGTTGACTAAAACTCTTCCCACACTGATCACAGATATACGGCTTCTCTCCTGTGTGGATACGTCCATGCTGTTGAAGCTGCCAACGCTGAGTAAAACTCTTCCCACACTGTGTGCAGGTATATGGCTTCTCTCTGGCGTTCACACATTTATGTTCTTTTAAATCAACACTTTCAGTAAAACCCGTTCTACACTCTGAGCCGTGGTTCATCTGGAAAACAAAATTAATATTTTATTATATTGATTTTATTCTAATGTCATTACAAATAAAATTCATAATATCAAAATTATTGGAAATATCCACAACGCTCTAATATAGCTTGACTCCTGGCCTCTGAGCATTTAGCATGGCAGAGAAAACAATGTAACTGGGATTTGTGTGAGAATGTCAGATTCAAAGAAATGGGCAGCGGAATTCCTGTCTACGAGACGCTCCAAGATTGACCACTCGAAACGAGACCATGATATGTCAAGACCCTTGCTTTTGTTTGCAGCGATTATTCCATTGTGTTCTTTGTGATTGCATCGATTAATTGTAGCAATTCAATACAATAGAACAAATGATCATTTGCCATTTGAAGTGAAACTTTTGTGAGTCATGATAGGGCATAGTGCCTGTGATCGGCCATCAACATAGATATAGATGTGGGGAACAGCAACAGGTATGTAGATGGGATGATAAAGGACAAAACAAAGCCACCAAATTTCATTGTGTGTTCCAACTATTTTGACTTTGCTGACTGAATTGACATGAGAATCAATATTATAAAAAAATATATACACCTTGTGGAAAGACACTATTGGAGAGATGTGTATAAAATTCCACATACCTCGACGCACACAGACTTCTAAAAGTTACAACAAAGATGGGTCTGCATTTTTATTTGTTGGACACTCCATTTTGTACAGTTGTTTGTAACACTCAACACTGTGGCTTGAAGGCTTTTCATAAGTTGTGTTTTTTTGTGATGGATTTAATATATTTTAGAGTTTAGCAATATTTTGAGATTCATTAATATGACTATTTACTCGCTTTATACGGTCTGTGCCTTTTTTCTTTTTTTTTCACTGCGCCGCTATCATAAATTGGGCGGATTCTAATTCAAGCATCTGATAGATAATCAGTGCACTCGGGCGGTGACTGATGGAAGCTATTATTGTGTTCCCTGTTGGGTGCTTATAGAGGGGAAATTGGCATTTTAAAAGTTACCCAAAAAGCCCCCATGGAATCACAACACTTGCATTTTCAGTTGTAGTATGCAAATACACTTATTTAGTGGAGGTGTTAAATGAAAGTCCCAGTTTTACGGAGCCCGTCATTTATTCATTTTCTGTAATCGCTTAATCCTAATTAGGGTCACAAGAAGGCTCGTGGGCATCCTAGCAGATTCTGGGCGAGGGCAGAGTACACCCTAGATGGCTCGCCAGGCCGACTCAGGGTGGAAAAACGATGACGGCTATGTAGAAAATCAGCACTGGTTCTTTTACATGAACATCTCACCATTGACCAGGGGTCACCAACATGGTGCCCGTGGGCACTAAGTCGCCACAAGGACAACATGAGTCACCCATGAGCCTATTCAGGGGTCGGGAACCTGTGGCTTGCGAGCCAGACGTGGCTCTTTTGATGACAGCATCTGGCTCCCAGATTTATCAGGTGACCTTTCTTAACAGAATAACTAAGACATAATTTCGGTGTCCTTTAAATAAAAATACAGAAAAAAGCCATCAAATAAAACAAAAACATAAATAAATCTCACGCATTTCAATCTATACATCCATTTTCAATGCCACTTGTCGCTGTGGCACGCAGCGGAGAGCCAATCTTTTCTGTACTCCAGTGTGTGGGCAGAGCCTATACCTTGAAACTCTAATTTTATTGGATTATATGCAACAGCCTGCGCGAGTTGTTTTTGGGTAAAGATGTAAATTTCCCTAGTTTTGATCAGCTCACGTGCAAGAAGCCAAGCAGAGCTGGCAAGCAAAACATAAATGGACAAAATGAAAAAATTTCAACCCACAGACCAGCTGACTGCCTTGGGACCATAATTGTCAACTCTCACGCATCAAGCGTGAGACTCGGGCATTTCATCTCCTCCTCAATCTCTCACGCAACGCATCTAAAATCTCACGCATTAATACAACTATTTCCCAATTTTATCTTTTTTTTTAAGGATGTAATTTCCGCGAGTAAATGCCATTGGCTAGGTCTTTTACGTAAACATACAGCTTCTCTTTCTGCTTCTGGCTGCGAGATTCTTTACTGTTAAATCAGATACATACGCACGCTTAAAAACTAAAGGTTGTGAAACTTGCTCAGATGGTGTTTTCATTTACAGTAGGCCCTTGACATTCGCGGGGGTTCGGTTCCGGACCCTCCCGTGAATCCACACAATCCGTGAGTTCTGTACCTGGAAGTAAAACCCCATGTATGACGTCACATGTGCGAATGAGCAGCTGTAAGTAAAATACTATGCATCTATTGCATGCGCTAAAATATGCTTCTTAAACACATTCTATCGACAGTCTTACTCATTAATACAGTAGTAATGTAGTACAATATAGTAATGATTAAGAAAAAGTTTAATTTTTACTGTTATATTTATTGATGCTAAATATAAACATTATACAGCATACACAAAACGCCTTTCAGTGCATTCTCTTTATAAACATACAGCACTGTACTTTTCAAAAATGCCCACTAGAGGAATGTACTGTATTGCATTAGGCATGACAGGACTGAATTCAGGTATTAACTGCATCAAGTCCGAGCAGCTCAGCCACCCCCCCCTCCCGGAACCTGAGTACAAAACAGAGTTTTAGAGTGAGGGAGTTAGAGGCGTTAGAAACCAAAGAAGCGGTGATGTTGATGTGAGTTAATCCTCTGGCTCAGAGGTGAGCATGCTTTTGTTTATTTGGGAGTAAATGAGACTAGTGACTTCAGGTGTGTGCTCCTGAGCAGCTCAGCTACGCCCCTCAGGAAGTAAACGGTTAGTGAGAGGCACAGCGCCAAAATCAAAATCCCCCAAAACACAGACCATAACAAAAAGGACATAAAACAACAAGAAATGTAATAAATTGAATAAACAAAACAAAATGAGAAACATGCTACACCACAGTAAATAAAATATAACACACAAACATTTTAAACATTACCTTAGATCATGCACTGGAATAGTAATTAAAAAGACTTTAATAGTGGAGTGTTTTACAACAGTTCAAACATTACTGTATTCCTCTTCAGCAAATGACTTGACTTCAGAGGAAACTGTCGTTTCTTCCGGAGAAAGTCTTATTTCTTCAGAAGAGACATCCAACCTCATTACCGTTACATCACCTCAACCAATCAGCAGGAAGGAGGACAGCCATTGGCTGAATTTGAATCACGTGCAAGCTGCTCTGCAGTCCGTGACTACTCAAACCGCAAGAGCAAAACCGCAACTAGTCAAGGGCCTACTGTACTAATTTAGTTAAATGTAGATTTAGTTACAATTGTTAATAAGTTTGTTTGTAATTCCATGTGTTATGTTTACAAACAGAAACTAATTGTGTAGTTGCAAAGTTGCTGCATATGTTTCATGCCATCTACGAGCAAAGACAGCAAAGATTATGATGAAGAATTATTTGAATAAAACTTCAAAAAAGAGAAATGTTACAATTAACACTTTACTTTAGCCAACCTTATTTTTGATATGTTATTAGTTTACACTTCATATTTCATTACTTCCTTCATTGAAGATTTCCATTTACATTACATTATTAAATCTTAAAGATGTGTGTAATTTTGACTTTTTCCCCAATGTCTGTGCTTAATCAAGACATATAAAACTTGCATTAAATGGCTTAAAAATCAGTCTTAAAAACCCTTAAAACCAAAACTTGCTTCCCCCCCACCCCATCACAGCGTCGGCCTGGACCTGACCGGGGGCTGCGCCCTCTAGACCCCTGCTTCTCACTCTTTATTAATCTTAGGGGTTGACAGCTATGTGGGGTGTGCTTCCTGTCACAAACACTGTAGCATGTGAGTCGTATTGACCATGTTTGGCTCCACATGTGCACACTAGCGGCCAATCTCACACCTGAAAAACATCAAGACCAACCTGTGGTCACGTAATAGATGGAAGCCTAAACGCCCGCATGAAGCTGAACCTCACCCCATATCAACCAGACTACAAAGCTATCAGCACAACCATGCAGCACCAGAAGTCAAATTAATAGTAAGAAGTACTTTTCTTATTAATAAATAACTTCGTTATGACAATGTCATTTTAAAATAAATTCAGATTCGTATTATGGTCTAAATGGTGCATTTTAATGTTTGAATGGCATGTTTCGGAAGGAGAAATTGTTTCATATACAGGGACAAAAAAATTTTGGAAAATGTTTTTCGTAACATTGATTTTTCGTTTGCTGGGACTATCGTAAGGTGAGACGTTCGTTCCTGTGTCACCATGGGGAATACTAATGGGTTAATGCCCAAACCTGATTCCGAAGAAACACCAAGGGATTGGATGAATCATTGTAATTTCATGTTCTTCAGAACACCATGGTTTAATAATCCGGCCGGTTGGCCCCTAACCACAATTTGTGTCATACCCAGGCGGAGGAACTTTTAAACCCGAATATCTTGAGTCCGTGTAATGGCAGATTTATGAAGGTGATGGCGACTCTAATTAGAATTAAGGTTTTATGTCTGAGTCATATTCAAGATGGATTGAAATTAAACCCATCTGAGTTAATAGATATCATTAAAATGTTACCTTCACCTAATTCCATGTTCATTACGACCTTCACGTCTTCCTTCTATACAAAATATTTTGAAATTCCAACTTGTTGATCATGCACATATGTCACCCCGAATGCTGGGGGAAAGGATTAGAATTATGGAAGGTAATGGTATTTTGGACTGTAAACGAGAATGTAAAAAGAAAAGAGCTGATATTAGAATTCAGCAACACACGTCTGCCCCTCCTCCTTATGCGCCTAAACAGGGATCTGCCTCTGCACCTGCGCATACTCATACACACCATGCCCCCACTGCAGGTGGGATGTCTATTAGATTCCACTATTTCCCTTTCACATTCCTTATTATACAGTATACGCCGTTTTGTCCCTTTAATCGTTTCGGTAGAGACTTAATGTGTGCCTTGTCACTATCAATCGGCTTTTATGGTTCTGCTGTAATTATATGCACGCCTGATGATGTACCCTCGGATAGGTCACATTTATCTGGCTCATTTGTTCCGTACAATTTCACCGTGCTCTCTCTTTCACAGGGATCTTTGTCTTCAACACCCTTGGCCTTGGACTCCCTCTCCTCACACCTACAGGCTGAGCATAATGACAAGGTCAGATTGGTGCACTGTATTCCCTATGAGGTCAAGATTAAACATTCAAACCCTGTTTATGTGAAGCAATACCCTCTCTCAGAGGACAAGTCTGCGGCAAATGATTCATTGCTTGAGGCTTTCCTTCAGCAGGGAGTGGTCATACCACATTCCAGTTCCTACAACACCCCATTTAATCCTGTACTGAAGCCTGATGGTACCTGGCGTTCTACTCAAAACTTGCGTAGAATTAACATAAACATCAGGTGCCACAGGTATTCTTCTATTATGGCATCAACACCATGTAATCATTCATATTTTTCTGTGATTGATCTCTGTTCTGCCTTCTTCAGTGTTCCTGTTGAGGAGCAGACACAGCCACTCTTCACCTTCATGCACAGAGGTAAAAAAAAAAAATACACATGAACTAGATTGCCGCAAGGCTTCATTGATTCACCTGCTGTCTTTTCAGCTGTTGTTAGGGATGTGCTGTGTGACCTTGTGCTTCCCCCAGGCTCTTGCGTCCTCCAATATGCAGATGATCTAGTGTCTACCAAAAGCCAGGAGGCATGCTCAGACATCTCACTGACCCTTCTCAAGCACCTGGCTGAACGCGGCTTCAAGGTATCAAAGACAAAGTTACAGTTTCGTAAGGACAAAGTGAAATATCTGGGCTTTGAACTTTCACAGGGCACTAAGACTCTCCCCAAGGACAGAATCCAGATTATACTGGACACAGAGTGTCCTGCAACAAAGCATGAGTTGCAAGTGTTTATGACTTATTAACTACTCCCGTCAATGGATTCCAGACTGCTCTCTGCATGATAAATGTCTCAAGTCTGCCGTTTCACAATCACGTGGCTTCCAGGCTGCTGATGAAAGCCCATCTCCCACTCTTCTCTCGTCCAAGACCTTATTGACACTTGTTATCTTTCTTGTACTCTTGCTATAGTTAAAACTAAGGCACATTCCTCAGGGGACGATTACGAGTGCCGTGGTAACTGGCCAATCGAATCGCCAAACAGGCTGTCTCTACATGTGTTCTCTTATGTCTCACGCTACTTCTGAACATCGCGCTCGAAGAGGGGCAAAAAAGGACATGAATAAACTTTTTTTAGATCGCCAATTTGAATGTCACAATTGACTTAGACGAATGTACTCTATTTCCTCAGCCGGAAGTAAAATACTAAAATATGCTTCTTAAACACATTCTATAGACAGTCTTACTCATTAACACAGTATTAAATGTAGTAAAATATAGTAATGATTAAGAAAAACTTTTCAATTTTTACTGTTATTTTTATTGATAAAATATAAACATTATACAGACACGCCAACTAACGTTCATCTGTTTTATGTTTTTTACCCCCCCCCAAAAAAAAAGTCAACTTTTGAGTTTAGAAGTACCTACGCAGTACGCTGACGTAATGACGCTGCATCCATTGTTTACAAATGAGACTGAATGTGCCTGTCCTTCCCAGTTCAGTTATATATACACATGTATATATACACATATACACACACACACACACACACACACACACACACTGGTATGAAAAAGTATCTGAACCTTTTGGAATTTCCCACATTTCTGCATAAAATCACCATCACATGTGATCTGATCTTTGTCAAAATTCCTCATTAAAATATGAAAACCGATAAATGTTTGGGTGGTTTTAGTTAAAGCAGACACTGTTTTTTCATTTTTGTGATTTTGACAAAGATCAGATCACATTTGATGGTGATTTTATGCAGAAATGTGGGGAATTCCAAAAGGTTCAGATTCTTTTTCATACCACTGTGCGTGTGTGTGTGTGTG
>CM045738.1:8249796-8292296 GCA_024760905.1 Plotosus lineatus | reverse complement strand
ATGTGCAAACTACAGAGGGATCACCCTATTGTCAGTTCCTGGAAAGGTCTTTAGCAGGATCCTACTAAATAGGACGAAAGACATCGTCGACCCACAGCTTAGAGACCAGCAGGCAGGCTTCCGGAAAGTCCGCTCGTGCATAGACCAGATAGCAACACTACGCATTATCCTGGAGCAGTCCCTGGAGTGGAATACCTCTCTATATGTCAACTTCTTCGACTATGAGAAAGCCTTTGACAGTGTGGACAGAGCGCCCCTATGGAAACTGCTAAGACACCATGGAGTACCAGCGAAACTCACCAACATCATCAGGAACTCGTACGAGGGACTCACCTGCAGGGTAGTCCATGGAAGCCATGTCTCTGATGCTTTCCAAGTTCGAACAGGGGTCAGACAGGGATGCTTGATGTCTCCTTTTCTATTCCTGCTCACCATTGATTGGATTATGAAGATATCTACATGACAGAGACGAAATGGCATACAATGGACTCTCTTCACAACTGGATGATCTGGACTTTGCTGACAACCTGGCACTGCTCTTACACGCTCAACATCAGATGCAAGAAAAAACAAGCATCGTGGCAGAGACCTCATCCCAGCTAGGTCTGAACATCCATCGAGGGAAAAGCAAGGTCCTGAAAATCAACACCACCAGCACATCTCCTATAATTCTGTAAGACGAGGCATTAGAGGAGGTGCACATCTTCACCTACCTCAGCAGCATTGTCCACTCCAAGGCAGAGACAGGTGCAGGTGTAAAGGCCAGAATAAACAAGGCCAGGATAGCCTTTTTACAGCTCAAGAACATCTGAGCTTCAAGAGACCCATCAGCCAACACCAAGATAAGGCTCTTCAACACCACCGTGAAGTCTGTCTGACTATATGGAGCTGAAACATGGAGAACCACCGCCACGAGCACAAAAAAGATCCAGACATTCACCAATGGTTGCCTGAGACGGATCCTCCGGATAAGATGGCCTGACAGGATCAGCAACAGGGAACTGTGGGAACAAAAGCTAGTAGAAGCTGAGATCAAACAATGTCGCTGGAGGTGGTTAGGCCACATTCTGCGCAAACCAGCCACTAACATAACAAGACAAGCCTTTCGGTGGAACCCCCAAGGAAAAGGGAAGCGAGGGAGGCCGAGAAACACTTGGCAACGCGACCTGGACGTGACATCAAGAAGATGTCCCAGTAGGGGTGACAGGCTTGAACTGAACTGTCACCACATGAGATTATATTTGGGAGACCTTTCCCATTCCTGTTGCAGAAAGGAATGGCAGCTTGGGCATTTTAGATCTTAGGGTTCACATGGACAAATACATCGCAGAATTCATTGCCAAATTGCAGGAATTATGGTCCAGGGTCAATGCCTCCACCGTCCCCCTCTCCATTACACCTACAACTACAAAAAAATACAGGGTAATAAAGTAAAATTGTTTAACCAATCTGGACAATTAGGAGAGTCCAAATACAGTTAACCTGAGAAGATAATTGCCCTCACTCAATCCGCCATGCTAACAGATCTTTTTCCACACTGGATCCACGCAATCAGCCCCACCTCTTAAACCTGTCTCCTCGATGCCCCACCAGACGAAGGTCCAGCTCGAGTCGACACCCGCCACGCAGTGCGCCTCGGAGATCCTTACAGTGATGACCCCCACGCCCATTCTCACGATAACACCTTCTGGCAGTTCGCTAACTGGACATCGTGACAATACACCAATGAAAGCTGTTATGTTTGTTGTATTTTGCATAGTTCAGCTGTATCTGTTCCTGTAATATTGTTTTCACTCTACAAACCTCCTTTTTCTTAGCCAGGAGTGATAATCCGATATTTCACCCCATTTTGCGGTAATCACACCAATGTTGTTTAATTTTGTATTCTACTTGATAAATCCAATTGAAGGGAAAAGGTTCTTAATCCTCATACTGATTATTTATTTATTTATTGTATTATTATTATCATTTTTTTTAAATTACTTTTATTATTATAGTGTTTACTGGGTCTATGTAAGGCCCTTGACAGGATTTGTATGTATTTTATTATATCGCAGTTTGTTTTTGTTGATTTGAGGCTTCTTTTCTGTTTTGAAACTTGACTCTATAAACAACCGCACAAAGAATTCCTCAGTGTGGAAAAAGCACAAATGGCGATTAAAAATCTTGAATCCTTGATACCTGAAAAGATATATATCACATTATCTCCAAAATGTAAGAAAATACTCGACAACAACGCAACGGAGTTTCGAAAATAGGTTTGTCAATATTAAATACGTACCCTGAATTTGAAAATAAGCCCCCGAAACACAAGTTTCCTTCTTCCGGAATCTCACAGCCTGGATTCGGGTTTTTCACCGCAGAGTGAAGAAGCCACGCCCCTAAACCGGATTCCCTTAAAATGGCAACGGATTTAAAAGGGCAACTGGACGCAAACCGCCACAACTTGTCTATTGACCTTTTGAACGTGACGTCACAGGGTCACGCGTCTATCGTTTATCCATCCGCCTTATTGGACGGCATGAGCCAGGCGGCGCTCGTTCGTTCAACACTGCTAAACATTTTAAAATAAGAAAGAGTGGTTCAGCATTACCCAACTGGATGTTGTTTGTCGGTTACTAACTTCCCCGGAGTGATAGAAAATAATCAGTGAGTATGGTTATATTGTGTTAAATAACCAGTGAGTATGGTTATATTGTGTTGCGCTGTTGGCTGTGCAAATAGACAGAGGAGTAAAGCCTGCACTGTCATTTTATCGTTTTCCATCTGACCCAGACAGAAAAGCCAAGTGGATCGCAGCGAGAAATAGGAAAGACTGGAATCCTACAGAATACAGTAGAATATGCAGCAAACACTTTGTATCAGGTAAATATACATTATTATATTCTTCTCTTCTGTTCCTTTCGGCTGTTCCCTTCAGGGCTCGCCACAGCAAATCATCCGCCTCCATCTCACCCTGTCCTCTGCATGTTCTTCTCTTACTCCAATGACCTTCATGTCTTCCTTCACCACAGCCATAAATCTCTTCTTTGGTCTTCCTCTAGGCCTAATTCACGCGGTGAATTAATGTCCTTGTGACGTATCACCTAACCTATCAAGATCAAGATCAAGATCTGCCTGGTAGTTCCAACCTCAGCATCCTACTGCCAATATACTCACTATCCCTTCTCTGTACATGTCCAAACCATCTCAATCTAGCCTCTTTGGCTTTGTCTCTAAAGCATCTTACATGGGCTGTCCCTCTGATGTACTCATTTCTGATCCTATCCATCCTCGTTACTCCCAGAGAGAACCTCAACACTTTCATCTCTGCTACCTCCAGCTCTGCCTCCTGCCTTTTCCTCAGTGCCACTGTTTCTAAGCCATACAACATAGCTTGCCTCACCACTGTCTTGTACACTTTTCCTTTCAATCTTCCTATCACACCAGACACTTTTCTCCAACCATTCCAACCTGCCTGCACACGCTTCTTCACCTCTTTTCCACACTCTCCATTGCTCTGGATTGTTGAGCCTAAGTACTTAAAATCCTCCACCTTTATTATCTCTGCTCCCTGTAACAGTACCGTTCCTTCTGGGTCCTTCTCATTCACACACATGTATTCTGATTTTCTGAGGCTCACCTTCATTCCTCTCCTTTCCAGGGCATACCTCCACCTCTCTAGATTTTCCTCCACTTGTTCTCTGCTCTCACTACAGATCACTATGTCATCTGCAAACATCATAATCCATAGAGATTCTTGTCTAACCCCATCTGTCAGCCTGTCCATCACCATCGCAAACAAGAAGTAGCTCAGAGCTGATCCTTGATGCAGTCCCACCTCCACCTTGAATTCATCGGTCACGCCAGTTAATTTGCCAGTAATTGGAGATGGGCCGTGGACAAGATACGTACAAAGATCCAAGTAGGCAAAAGCAGGAAGGGAAGAATGGCCGCATTCTAACACATTCCTAAACATTGACTGCGGCATTAGATATGGATCGGCAATCCCCAGCTGCTTTATTTTACTCAGATACCTCGCCCCCTCTGGTCACCTGTCAGATAATTGACAACGTCTGACAACATTATGGTGTCATTGCTTTTGCCTTCGATACTCTCGCATATTTTGCTTTCGCTGTCACTATCGGTTGTTGTTGAAGCCGTGCTTAGTGAATCGTGTGTGTGTGTGTGTGTGTGTGTGTGTTCTGGATCACGCTTGCCATCCAAGATGGCACATGAAGGTATTGGGGTCACGTGACTGCAAACCTCAATAAATATCTATTTATCTATGTGAAAGTGTAAAGTTTGTATTTAGTAGGGGTGGGTATTGATTAGATTTTTTGTATTGCAATATATGGTGGTTTCTAGCCCTCGACATTCGCGGGGGTTCGGTTCCGAGCCCTCCCGCAAATCGAGATAATCCGTGAGTTCTGTACCCTGAAGTAAAATACTATGTATCTATTACATGCGTTAAAATATACTTCTTAAACACATTCTATAGACCAGGGGTGTTCAATCCTGCTCCTGGAGATCTACCTTCCAGATGACTTCATTTCCAACCCTAATGTGGCCCATGTGACATGTAACACCCAGTCAGATCTTCATGAGGTGATTGGATGGTTAGGTGGGCGTGATTAGGGTTGGAGCGAATGTCTTCTGGAAGGTAGATCTCCAGGAGCAGGATTGAGCACCCCTGCTATAGACAGTCTTACTCATTAATACAGTATTAATGTAGTAAAATATAGTAATGATTAAGAAAAAGTTTTAAATTTTTACTCTGTTATTGATGATAAAATATAAACATTATACAGCATATACTGTTGTAAAGCACTTGTTTTAAAGTCTTTTTCAATTATTATTCCAGTACAGTACCCAAGTTAATTCTTAGAATGTTTGTGTGTTGGATTTTATGTTCTGTAACGTGTTTAAGAAATGATACCAAAAGGATAAACTTTATTACGCTTCATGTCCTTTTACATTGTATTTGGAGTGACGTCCTCAAGATGGCGCTGCCTAGAGGGCAACGTCGCGGAGTTCTCAGAGTCAAATTGTTTCTTTATTCATTTTAATTTGTTTATTCATGTTTTGCACTATGCTTGTCTATGATCGGTCGACCATACTACAGCTATGAGCAGCTTCAGCTTCAGGCAATTAAGCACGCAACAACTTCTATCGTGAGCTAATATGCTATGGTACCTCAATGCTAGCCGCACCCCAGCTAACAATAAGCCCAGGTGGAGTTCTCAGAGTCTCCGGTGCTTGGTTAACACTTTCGGTCATACTGCTTGAAAATGTTCAGTCCCTGCGAAACAAGATGGATGAGCTTCATGCTCAGATTGCAGTGCAGAGGGATCTACAGGACTGCTCCATGCTGTGTTTCTGTGAAACATGGCTCAAGGAGAGTACACCCGACGAGGCGATTGCACCAGCCGGCCACACGGCCTTCATCCCCTGCAATCCCAAGCGCCGGAGTCGTCGTGTGGGCCCCTCCCCACCTAGGTTTATTGTTAGCCTGGGTGCAGCTAGCATTGAGCTACCATAGCATATTAGCTCACGATAGTAGTTGAAGACTCCGATGTCATAGTTGTAGTAGGGCCAACCGGTCATAGACGAGCATAGTGAAAAACATGAACAAACAAATAAACAAATTAAAATGAACAACGAAACAATTTAACTCCGAGAACTCCGTGACGTCGCCCTCTAGGCAGTGCCATCTTGGAGACATCACTCCCAAGTTCAGTGTAAAAGGACATGAAGCGTAATAAAGTTTATCCTTTTGGTATAGTTTGTTAAACATGCTACAAAACAAAATCTCACGCATAAACGTTAACTTAGGTACTGTACTGGAATAATAATTGAAAAAGACTTTAATACTAGTGCTGTATAATGTTTATATTTTATCATCAATAAATATAACAGTAAAAATTGAAAAGTTTTTCTTAATCATTACTACATTAATACTGTATTAATGAGTAAGACTGTCTATAGATTGTGTTTCAGAAGCATATTTTAGCGCATATAATAGATACACAGTATGTTACTTCATACATGGGGTTTTACTTCCGGGTACAGAACTCGCGGATTATCTTCATTCGCGGGAGGGGCCGGAACCGAACCCCCGCGAATATCGAGGGCCTACTGTAAATGTTGAAAATCTAGATGCAGTGGGTCAGTAAATTTCTGAGCAATCAGCAACATGAACTGTGGTTTTGGTTTTACCAAGCATTTAAAAGAATTATAAAAACAAATTCTGTTGGCTGAAGGCCTTCGTCACAATCTGCACTGCCCAATCACGGCATGGCCCTTATTATACTGGGCTCTCCACACTCGGAATGACGGTAGATAAGAGGATGGAAACACAATTGTGTCAGCAATACATGCCAGGACCTCTGCGGTCGGCATTTTTTTAACGGAAGCATTACTTCTGGTTCAATTAGCAGGAATAGCGAAGTTTTTTTACCGTTCCAAAGTTTTCCGAATGCATGTCAAAAAACGGTTTAGCAATTTATTGTTTGCATGTTACAACTGGTTTAAATGGATAAACTGGTTTTATTGGACAGCCTTCATATATACCACTTAAATTATTTATTCTTTGCGCACTTATTATTCCTGACTTTTGTAGGACACAAGTTATTTGTTTTTTCTTTGTTTCTCTGATAGTTACAGTTTACTTTGTTATATTTATATTGTTTTTATGGTTTTCACAGATTAATTAATATGCTTTTATTGTTAGTGTATTTAGTTTGTGGGTCTCAAAGGCTGACATTGCCAGGGATGGGTTGTGAAATTGAGCTCTTACTTCCCTAAAAAGTGCTCCCAAAAGGCATGCTTTAACGGAGCCTCGGTCAACGAAAGCCCAGCTCCTTGGTCTTCACATGTGGCTATCTCATAGCTCAGCGAGACCTGTTTCCACTGACAAGGAGAAGGGGCGAAGGCGGGCCTCTGGCGCCTTAAAACCAGTTTGCTCTGGGTAGATGGGACTCATCAACCCAGGAGGACAGCCCATCTAGGTGAAGGACAACACTGATTCCAAACCCTCATTAGTCTTGGCGGACCGTGCATCTAGGAGAAGGAAACTCTGATATAAAACCTACAGTTCTGAGGTCACCACAGCCGTCTCAGCCTGCTGAGCTACTACGGAATCTCCCTGGACCTAAAGAGTGACAATTGGTTGGCGTGGGTTGTCTGTCACTTTAAGAAACCAGCGCAGGCAGGAAGGGGAGTAGTAAAGTCCGACAGCGATGGGGAAGGGGCGAAAACATCAGGTGCAAGATGGCACTGGAAGTCTCAGTCTCAAGCCTGCATGTAGGCGGTTCTGTTCTAACAGGTGATTTGATTTTTCGAATGAGGCAATGGCATCATCCAGTTTCACATAGGATGACGAAGCAGCCCTTTTAAGAGACAGCGCTGCTTGCTCCACATGGAGACTGGTCTAGAAAAGGTGACCCAAAAATTGCTTGTCTCACCCTACCCGGTTGGCTCACTGCTGCAACGGGTCATCTCCCTACGTGGTGCAAAACAACAAAAAGCTTTTACATGAACATTGCGTGCTGGAATGTACGTTCTTTGTTGGATTCGGACAACAATGATCGTCCACAAAGACGCTCTGCTCTCGTGGCTAAAAAAGTCTCTAGGCTTGATATTGACATTGCAGCCATCGGTGAGGTTCGCTTTGCTGAAGAAGGATCACTTGTTGAACTTGGAGCAGGATACACCTTTTTCTATGAGCGGGGGAGGAAAGGAGGAACATCGACAGTCAGGTGTCAGTTTCATGATAAAGAATGTCATCGCCAACAAGTTTCATGCACTACCAACAGGTCATTCTGACCGAATCATATCCCTTCGACTACCACTCCAAGGAGACAAGTTTGTCACTCTCGTCAGTGTTTACAGCCCAACTCTTCAAATGGAGATGGCTGTTAAGGAGGCCTTCTATGATGATCTGCACACAGTCGTCATACGTGTAGACCCCAAGTACAAGCTGATCATCCTCGGCGACTTCAATGCCAGGGTGGACAATGACTTCCAACTTTGGAACGAATCCTTGGAAAATATGGACTTGGGAACTGCAATGACAACCGGTGCTTGCTCCTGCAGTTTTGCCCCCAACACCAGTCCATCACTAACACACTGTTCCAACAGTAAGATTGCTTCAAAACCACATGGTGTCATCCTTGCTCAAAGCACTGGCACCTTACTGGTCTACATCCTAGTTCGCCAGAGTGATACCAGAGATGCTCTGCACACCAGAGTCATGCCCATTGCAGACTGTTACACCGATCACAGACTTGTGCGTGCTAAGCCTGCATTCACTTTCAAGCCGTCTCCCAAGAAGAAAGGTCCACAAACCAAGAAACTCCAGGTGCACCGACTCCAACAACCAGAGATGGAAGCAGTCTTCCAGGACAAGCTAACAGAAAGGCTGCAGCACCCATCGAACCCTGACCCAAATATCAATGACAGGTCTCCAAGAGTGTAGTCCAAGAAACCGCAGCAGAAACACCCCTGAAAGACAGTGTGTTTTCCAAGCCAACAGAGGAGCCATCGACATGATCTTTGTACTCTGTCAAATCCAGGAGACCTGCAGAGAGCAGAACATGGGCCTCTTTGTTGCCTTCATCAATCTGACTCAGGTATTTGACACCATGAGCAGTGATGGTCTATGGAGATGTGGTCGTGATCAGGGAGACAGGTAGGAGAGTACTTGATGTCTCCTCTGGAAGGACAGTAAATAAGGAGATTTGGTGGTGGAATGAGGAAGTGCAGGAATGTGTACAAAGGAAGATGTTAGCTAAGAAGAAGTGGGACATTGAGAGGACTAAAGAGAGTTAACAGGAGTACAGGGAGACACAGCTAAGGCGAAGGTAGCGGTATCAAAGGCCAAACAGAGGGTGAATGATGACTTGTATGCTAGGTTGGACAGTAAGGAGGGAGAAAATGACCTATACAGGTTGGCACAGCAAAGAGATAGAGATGGGAAGGATGTGCAGCAAGTTAGATTGATAAAGGACAGAGAGGGAAATGTATTGCCTGATGACAGAAGTGTGCTGGGAAGATGGAAAGAGTACTTTGAAGAGCTGTTGAATGAGGAAAATGAGAGAGAAAAAAGAGTAGAAGAGGTGACCATTGAGGAGCAGGATGTAGCAAAGATCAGTAAGGGTTAATTGTGGAGGGCATTGAAGAGGATGAAGAATGGAAAGGCAGTTGGTCCTGATGATATACCTGTGGAGGTATGGAAGTGTCTAGGAGAGGTAGCAGTAGATTTTCTGACAAGAATATTCAACAAGGTCTTAGAAAGTGAGCAGATGCCGGAGAAATGGAGAAGTGTGCTTATGCCCATTTTTAAGAACAAGAGAGATGTACAGAGTTGTGGAAACTACAGAGGGATAAAGTTGATGAGGCATACGATGAAGTTATGGGAAAGAATAGGGGAAGCTAGACTAAGGGCAGAGGTCAGCATTTGTGAACAACAGTTTGGTTTCATGCCAAGAAAGAGCACCACAGATGCAATGTTTGCTTTGAGGATGTTAATAGAGAAGTACAGAGAAGGTCAGAGGGAACTGCATTGTGCCTTTGTGGATCTGGAAAAAGCATATGACAGGGTGCCAAGAGAAGAACAGTTTGGTTTCATGCCAAGAAAGAGCACCACAGATACAGTGTTTGCCTTGATGTTAATAGAGAAGTACAGAGAAGGTCAGAGTGAGCTGCATTGTTCCTTTGTGGATCTGGAGAAAGCATATGACAGGGTGTCAAGAGAAAAACTGTGGTATTGCATGAGGCAATCTGGAGTGGCAGAGAAGTATGTTTGAGTGGTGCAGGACATGTATGAGAGATGTAAGACAGTGGTGAGGTGTGCTGTCTGCGTGACTGAAAAACTCGAGGTGGAGTCAGAGAGACTAGATTGAGATGGTTTGGACATGTATAGAGGAGGGATCATGATTATATTGGTAGTAGGATGCTGAGGTTGGAGCTACCAGGCAGAAGGCCTAGAGGAAGACCAAAGAGGAGATTTATGGATGTGGTGAAGGAAGACATGAAGGTTGTTGGCGTAAGAGAAGAAGATGCAGAAGACAGGATGAGATGGAGGCAGATGATTTGCTGTGGCAACCCCTGAAGGGAATAGCAGAAAAGAAAAGAATGCAGGGACTTGAGAGAATGCATGATACTTTCCCCGCCTGGGCTGCCCATCAATCATCCACCAACTCCACGAGGGCCAGAAAGGTCAGACAAGCAAGGCTGCGTGCTTGCGCCCACACTCTTCTCCATCTTCTCCAGCATGATGCCACACCAAGCAATGGAGGACGTCACAGATGGAATCTACATCCGCTTCCACTCCGACGGCAGCCTGTTCAATCTTAGACGGCTATTTGCTTGCACCAATACAATGGAGCAGCTCATCATAGAACTGCTGTTCGCTGATGATTAACTACTTGCAGACTCAGAAGCTGCTCTTCAAAACCTTGTTGACCATTTCTCTGAATGCCTTTGGGCTTACAATCAGCCTGAAAAAGACTGAAGTGCTGTTCCAACCCACACCTCTGCAAAACTAGACCCCCCCCCCACATCACTATTGATGGCACAACTCTAAATGCAATCAAACACTTCACCTACCTTGGCAATGTGATGTCAAACGATGCAACCATTGACAAGGACCTCGACAATTGGCTCTCGAAGGCGAACAGATCCTTTGGTAGACTTTCCAAGTGAGTCTGGAACAACCACTCACTTTGGCTAACTACCAAATCAAAGTTTACAGAGCCGTTGTCATCCCCACTCTCATATACAATGCAGAAGCCTCGACACTGTACAGAAGACAAGTGTGACTCCTTGAATGCTTCCATCAGCAGTGCCCTGAACATCAAGTGGCATGACTATGTGTCCAACGAGGATGTCCTGGAAGAAGCTCAACTTCCCAGTATCGAGTCCATCCTGCTTAAACAGCAGCTGCGATGAGCAGGGCATGTTGCAAGAATGGAGGACTCTCGCATGCCAAAAGCTGTCCTGTTCGGGGAACTCAAGTCTGGAAAGTGAAACTGCGGTGCTCTGAAAACGTATGACAAAGACCAGCTAAAAATACACCTTTCTCTGGCAAACCCAGGCAAAAACTCCACCCAGTTCCTGGCAAGTTGATGCCACTGACCGACCTAAGTAGAAGTACACAATCCAAAGAGCAAGCCAAGAATTCAAAATCTAGAGGAGTGGAGCAGCAAGAGAAAAAAGATGCTGTCAGAAGGAGAGGGCACTGTCTCAAAACCTGGCTTCAGCTTCTGCAGCCTTTACCTGCCCATGTTGCAGCAGAGCCTGTGCATCACACATTGGCCTGTACAGCCACGAGCAGGCTTGCAACTTACCAACCCTTCCCTGATCTTCGTATGTGAAGAAACAGCCATCATCATCAGTTTGTGTTTATTTTTATAACTTTTGAAATCATATTTATTTCACTTGATTGATGCTGTAAATGTGTCTCACTATCTGAGGTGAGAGGCTGTAAAAATAACTACTGATGTCTTATGTCAAGAGTATCTGCATAGCCATCAGCATGTTTAGCCCTGCAAATGACCTGGCAAGCTGTCCTGGGTGTATTCTACCCTCGTCCAGAATCGATTGAGATGTGTGCCTTCCCCGCAACCATAATTAGGATTAAGTAGTTCAAAAAATGAATGAATGATTGGTGCACTAAAAGTGTATTTATAATTATGATGGCCATGTTCAAAGCCACACAAAATGTAGTAGAACTTATATACTCACAGACATTATCATATGTTTAATTATTTTGAGTTACAGTTATTCAGATTATACTCTATACAACAGTTTGTTACAGAATTGTCTTATTGGCACTTTTTATTTTGTCCTCATCATCTTCTGTAACCGCTTAATCCTAGTTAGGGTCGCAGGGAGGCTGGCACCCATCCCAGCCAACTCTGGGTGAGGGCATAGTACGCCCTGGGCAGCTCGCCAGGCCATGGCACGGCAGAAACACGCTGATGACTTTGCAGCCTACTCTTTTCGAAAGTCAGCAATGGTTCTTTTACATGCCTCACACCATAGACAGTGAGAGACATGACCGGCCTTTGATAACCCAGTTAACCACACTGTGGAGGTATAAATGTTAACAATTTAATATTTTTCATTCTAGATGACTTCATTGGACAGTTCACCATTTCACCTAAGGCCAGGAAAAGGGGTAGCCTTTATCAAGTGTACTTGAAGGAAGAAGATCAGGGAAACTTCAGAAACCAAGGGTCAAAGTGAAGGCATAGTTGAAGGTTGTACACTCGGACAAAATCAGACATAAAACACTGGGTAGAAACAGCAGAATAGAGCCATTGGAAAAAACCTTAGAAACCCTTAGAAGAGAAAGAACCTTGAGAAGTAAGAGAGGTTGTCAAGAAGGCAAGATCACATTCAGCACCAGGGCCAAATGGAATAATGTATGTCTGTCTGTCTTCCTTTTGGCTTTTTCCCCTTTACTCGGGAGTCGCCACAGCGAATCATCTAATTCGCACGTTTGATTTGGCAGAGGTTTTTACGTCGGATGCCCTTCCTGTCACAACCCTTTTTAGCAAGGGACAGAAACACGCTGACGACTTTGCAGCCTACTCTTTTCGAAAGTCGGCAATGGTTCTTTTACATGCCTCTCACCATAAACGGTGAGAGACATGGCCCGCCTTTGATAACCCAGTTAGCTGCACTGGGGGGGGGGGACAAACCTTGTGGAAAGTGGGACTCGAACCCCCAACCTTTGGATCAGCGAGCCAGCGCCCTATCCCACTTGACCACCACTGCTCCCAAATGGAATAATGTATAAGGTGTACAAAAAGTGCCCCAAGCATCTCACTAGGTTATGGAGACGAATAAAAGTCATATGGAGACAGGGAAGGTGCCGTCATTTTGGCAAATGGCTGAAGTATGCTTCGTACCAAAGGAGGAATCGACAGAAATTGGGCAGTTCAGAACCATCTCTCTTCTGGTTCTGAACTGCCCAATTTCTGTCGATTTGAAATTGGGCAGTTCAGAACCATCTCTCTTCAAATGCAGCCATGAGGCGGGGGGACTAACCAGTGTCTCTCCCCCTTACGCCGGTCCCAAGCCCGGAGAAATGCAGAGGGTTGTGTCAGGAAGGGCGTCCGACGTAAAACCAATGCCAAACTTTTATGATGCAAATCAGAAGTATTACTCCCATACCGGATCCGTTGCGGCCCGGGTTAACAACGGCCGCCATCAGTGCTGTCAATCAACAGGGTGCTGATGGAAATTGGACTACTGTTGGTCAAAGACGTCGAAGGAGAGGCGGGAGGCGTGTTCGTAGGCAGAGAGAGAAGAGGAAAGGTATGAGTCTAGGACTGAGAATAGGGACTTTGAGTGTTGGAACTATGCAAAGAAAAGGTCGAGAGCTGGCTGACATGATGCAGAGGAGGAAGGTGGACATACTGTGTGTTCAGGAGACCAGGTGGAAAGGTAGCAAAGCTAAAAGCGTAGGAGCAGGGTTTAAGCTGTTTTTTCATGGTGTGGATGGGAAGAGAAATGGAGTAGGAGTCATCTTGAAGGAGGGGTTTGTCAGTAATGTTCTAGAAGTGAAAAGAGTGTCAGACAGAGTGATGAGCCTCAAGTTAGAAATTGAAGGTGTGATGCTCAATGTTGTTAGTGCTTATGCCCCACAGGCAGGATGTGAGCTAAAAGAACGAGAGATGCTGGAGTGACTCAGATGAAGTGATGCAGAGTACCCCCAGAGGTGAAAGAGTGGTCATTGGTGCAGACTTCAATGGACATATTGGTGCAGGCAATAGAGGGGACGAGGAAGTGATGGGCAGGTTTGGAATCCAGGACAGGAACACAGAAGGACAGATGTTGATAGATTTTGCAAAAAGGATGGAAATGGCTGTGGTAAATACTTTCTTCCAGAAGAAACAGGAACATAGGGTGACTTATAAAAGTGGAGGTAGGAGCACCCAGGTAGACTACATCTTGTGTAGGCAATGTAATTTGAAGGAAGTCAGTGACTGCAAAGTAGTAGTGGGTGAGAGTGTTGCCAAACAGCATAGGATGGTGGTATGCAGGATGACGCTGATGGTGAGGAAGGTGAAGAAGGCAAAGGCAGAGCAGAAGACAAAGTGGTGGAAGCTGAAAAAGGAAGAGTGTCGGGTTGTCTTCAAAGAGGAGTTGAAACAGGCTTTGGGTGGCCAGGAAGTGCTTCCAAATGACTGGACAACCACAGCAAATGTGATCAAGGACACAGATAGGAGAGTACTTGGTGTGTCCTCTGGAAGGAAAGTAGATAAGGAGACTTGGTGGTGGAATGAGGAAGTGCAGGAGTGTGTACAAAGGAAGAGGTTAGCTAAGAAGAAGTGGGACATTGAGAGGACCGAAGAGAGTAAACAGGAGTACAGGCAGACACAGCGTAAGGCGAAGGTAGCGGTGGCTAAGGCCAAACAGAGGGCATATGATGACTTGTATGACAGGTTGGACACTAAGGAGGGAGAAAATGATCTATACAGGTTGGCACAGCAAAGAGAGAGAGATGGGAAGGATGTGCAGCAAGTAAGATTGATAAAGGACAGAGAGGGAAATGTATTGACTGATGACAGAAGTGTGCTGGGAAGATGGAAAGAGTACTTTGAAGAGCTGATGAATGAGGAAAATGAGAGAGAAAAAAAGTAGAAGAGGTGTCCATTGAGGCGCAGGATGTAGCAAAGATCAGTAAGGGTTAATTGTGGAGGGCATTGAAGAGGATGAAGAATGGAAAGGCAGTTGGTCCTGATGATATACCTGTGGAGAAAGCATATGACAGGGTGCCAAGAGAAGAACTGTGGTATTGCATAAGGAAGTCTGGAGTGGCAGAGAAGTATGTTAGTGTGGTGCAGGACATGTATGAGAGATGTAAGACAGTGGTGAGGTGTGCTGTCGGCATGACCGACGAATCCAAGGTGGAGGTGGGACTGCATCAAGGGTCAGCTCTGCACCCCTTCTTGTTTGCTATGGTGATGGACAGGCTGACAGATGAGGTGAGACAAGAATCTCCATGGACTATGATGTTTGCAGATGACCTTGTGATCTGTAGTGAGAGCAGAGAACAAGTGCAGGAAAATCTAGAGAGGTGGAGGTATGCCCTGGAAAGGAGGGGAATGAAGGTTAGCCTCAGAAAATCAGAATACATGTGTGTGAATGAGAAGGATCCAGGAGGAACGGTGATGTTACAGGGAACAGAGATAACGAAGATAGAGGATTTTAAGTACTTAGGCTCAACAATCCAGAGCAATGGAGAGTGTGGAAAAGAGGTGAAGAAGCGTGTGCAGGCAGGCTGGAATGGTTGGAAGAAAGTGTCCGGTGTGATGTGCGATAGGAGTGTCAGCAAGAATGAAGGGAAAAGTGTACAAGACGGTGGTGAGGCCAGCGATGTTGTATGGCTTAGAAACAGTGGCGCTGAGGAAAAGGCAGGCGGCAGAGCTGGAGGTAGCGGAAATGTTGAGGTTCTCTCTGGGAGTAACGAGGATGGATAGGATCAGAAATGAGTATATCAGAGGGACAGCCCACGTAAGATGTTTTGGAGACAAAGTTAGAGAGGCTAGATTGAGATGGTTTGGACATGTACAGAGGAGGGATAATGAGTATATTGGTAGTAGGATGCTGAGGTTGGAACTACCAGGCAGAAGGCCTAGAGGAAGACCAAAGAAGAGATTTATGGATGTGATGAAGGAAGACATGAAGGTCGTTGGAGTCAAAAAAGAAGATGCAGAGGACAGGGTGAGATGGAGGCGGATGATTTGCTGTGGTGACCCCTGAAGGGAGCAGCCGAAAGGAAAAGAAGTTGTTTGATTTCATGCCAAGAAAGAGCACCACAGATGCAGTGTTTGCTTTGAGGATATTAATAGAGAAGTAGAGAGAAGGTCAGAGGGAGCTGAATTGTGCCTTTGTGGACCTAGAAAAAGCATATGACAGGGTGCCGAGAGAGGAACTGTGGTATTGCATGAGGAAGTCTGGAGTGGCAGAGATGTATGTTAGAGTGGTGCAGGACATGTACGAGAGATGTAAGACAGTGATGAGGTGCGCTGTCAGCATGACAGAAGAGTTCAAAGTGGAGGTGGGACTGCATCAAGGGTCTTTGGGAGTAACGAGGATAGATAGAATCAGGAATGAGTATATCAGAGGGACAGCACATGTAAGAGGTTTTGGAGACAAATTCAGAGAGGCTAGATTGAGATGGTTTGGACGTGAACAAAGGAGGGATAGTGAGTATATTGATAATAGGATGCTGAGGTTGGATATACCAGACAGAAGGCCTAGAGAAAGACCAAAGAGGAGATTTACGGATGTGGTTGTTAAGCCTGTGGTGTGTGCATAGGACCCAGAGATGCAGGAGACCAAAAGAAGGTTCAAACGATTTATTAAACACTAGGGATAGTAAATTACGGGAATACTTAGTCAAGGGGACTGGTCAAGCACGAAGCAAGAACCAGGGGTCAAAGAGAAAGCCGAGGAGCAGAATAAAGGGGAAAACAATCTTCTGACATCGAGGGAACCGCGCCGCTCCCATTTATAGCTGGCTGCTTGCTGATTGCAGATAGGGACCGGGTGCTCTCTGCTTGGAACTCGCCGACCGGCAACCACCACGCCCCTCGCCAGCACCTGCAGTGATTAAAGAAGAGTTAATTCTGCCAGCCAGCACAGACCATAACAGTGGTGATGGAGGATATGAAGGTAGTTGGTGTAAGAGAAGAAGGTCCAGAGGATAGGGTGAGATGGAGACAGAGATTGCTGTGGTGACCCCTGAAGGGAACAGCCAAGAGGAAAAGAAGAAGCTCTGACTTGTATTAGAAGTATGAGTTTGAAATGTAAGTGTGTGAAGCTCTTTCTGGGTGAGAGGTCCTACTGTGGTCTGGAAGAGGGTTCTGCAGTCCATCCATTGGGGGAGAGAGAGTCCTTCCAATGTGATCTAGAAGAGAATCCTGCTGTCCACTGGGTCTGGGACTCTTTGTCTACTGTGGTTTGGGACTCTTTGTCTGCAAAATAAAGTGGACAATGACACAATTGTTCGCTACTACTCAGAAACTACAGTATTTAATGATCAACATCAATAAATAAGAATTCTAAATAAATGACACTAGATGAGCACAAATCTGATTGAAAAATTAATATTCACCTTAATATTCTCATCTGTTTTTCTCATCTCTCCAGTGTTTGTCCACTTTGTCCAGAGTGATGGTTTTTTATTAAAAAGCTTATATCCTTCTTTATTTTATATCAGCTGAGACTAATATATCCTTATTTTGTTACATTACCACCTGACACCAGAAGGGGGCAGTCGTGTGACATTTCTATCATTGTAAAGGTCTTTTTGAGATCTTTGTAATGTCGGGCAGTGGTGGCCTGATGGTAAAGATAGTGGATCATTGATTCCAAGGTTGGGGGATCAAGCCCCACTCTCAATGGGTTGTCAGTACCCCCCCCCCCACCAGTTATCAAAGGCTGGCCATGTTTCTCACTGTCTATCCTGTGGGGTTCATGTAAAAGAACCATTGCTGACTTTAGACAGGAGTAGCTGCTGTCAGTATGTTTCTGGCCTATGATGGCCTGGTAAGCAGTACAAGATGTACTCTACCCTCGCCAGGAGTCAGCTGGGATGGGCGTCAGCCTCCCCCCAATCCTAATTGGGATTAAGTGGTTACAGAAAATGAATGAATGTAATGTTGTCAAGAAAACTGATATAAACTACAGAAATGGTCACAGACTGGAGAGTAGTTCAGAGAAAAATCTCACATGTTGGCATTGTATTTAAAAGGGCAATTTCACAGAAATAGCCATCACTTGGCTGTAAATAATTATTTACTTCAAAATGTTAATTTAGTAATTAGCACTCAAATTATGTAGTAATTGTGAACTTATTTATGGTGTGCTCATGACCAATATTATATCTATGGTGTGAAATTAAAATGTTTAAACCTTTATTTACTAATTATATAATTATTGTACAGTTTATTGATGGAAACTTCTTTCATCAATCTCTGCAGCTATAGGAGTCAGTTCAAGTGATTTGACTGTCTGAATAAAATGCCTCCTGGTTGTCTCATTTTAGGGTTATTACAGGCATGTTCAACCGGGAGAAGACTCTGGGGAAGAACCAGAACTTGCTGGAGGGATTTTTGTATTCAGTCTGGCCTGAGAGCGCCTCAGAATTCCCATGGGGAGATGGAAAATGTCACTGGGGAGTGGGATGCCTGGGTTTCTCTCCTCAGCCTATTTCCCTAGAGACCAAGCCTTGGATCCACAAAAGAAGATTGATGGATGTATATATCCAAAAACTCATACTGTGAAATCGTGGTCTGATTTGTAAAGAAACAAGAAATGAGAAAGTAAATAAAGTAATTGTTTTGTTTCAGATGCACAAACAGAAATACACTTTTCTCTCAAAAGTTTCTACCTTGTGAGATGTTTATTTACATAATCATTAACATGAACATAAGATGATAAGTTGGCCTCATGTGTAAGTGCATCATTTTTAGAGTGTGTTTATTTAAATTTGACTCAATTTGGGGTCACTGTATTTCCCACTCTCACACAGCTGAATGCAGTTAGCAGACATTTGGAAACAGTCCCAAAGGGAAAAAAGCCAAAAACAATATATGGTCATTTAACTCAAACCAGACTCTAGTCTAAAGTGCCTTTTGACCCCTAATTGACTTCCAAAGTCAGGGGAACAGATGTATAATGCTTCAAGTTCTGGAACTCAATCAGAATACTATGAAGCTAGGAGAGAGGACATTTCAAAATATTAAGTAGTTCTACATTGGTTTTTGTTTATTATTTCCTAACAAAAATGACATGAAAAAATATGCTAAACTGTAACATATTAATTTATAAATTGTATGTGACCTTTGCCATGCAATATTCTTAATGTAGTAAATAGGCCATATATGCTCTCTGTTTCTAATTAATCATCTGCTTGTCCGATAATATGTTTTATGATGAATGGATGTGTCCAAATTATTTGCTCAGATTCCGCTCCAGAATACATATCCTCCTATAAAGGAAAACCTCCCCAAACCATAATATTTCCATCATCATGTACAGGTACATTACATGTGCACGTACATACATTACAGGTATAAGGTTCTCTTGTTACATGTGTATTTTAACTGTAATAAAACAATATTCTTACAAAAGAAAGATTTATCAATTCTTTCGTTTTCGAAGCCACCTAATTTTAATTGGGGTTGCAGGGAGATTGGTGCCCATCTCAGCCGATTCTGGACGAGGCCGGAGTACAATCTGGGCAGCTCAGATTTATTTTACATAACTTTGAGACCATTAAAAAAAATTTCAAACAGAGACACCCAAAATCTTGATTCTGAAGGGCTTAGAAGGCATTATATGTCTTGGCATAATGAAATCAAACACGTTACTAGTGAAGAGACCTCCAGACCATAGATGTCAGTTTTAAATAAGACACGTTCTGCCTTCAGGAAGTTCTTATGAGTGGCACCACATCTGGACCATCTGACTCAAATTTTACAGATTTGAAGTTGTTAAATCTGAGCATTTTTACATTGGTGACACAACACCATACTGTATCGAGATTTAACTCTTTACCAGAGTCCAAGCAATGTTACATTATCTTGTTTTGAGCATTCCCATGTTTAAAATGGAATGTTTTTGTCATGTCACACTCCATAGGGGTGGTTAATATATTAAAGTAAACACTCAGAATTTCAAGAATTTTCAGCATGTCTCAAGTTCTCTTTTCTTTTAACCAAGTATATTAGGTTCAAATAGCATTATTTTATTGTGGTTTTATGATAAAAGGAGCTCTAAACTGATGTTGCACAGTCAACTACAGCATTGCATGAAAAGTTAACTCCTTCCTGTTGGAGCATGTTGCTGGGGACAGTTTTACATGCAACTTTGGGCAACAAGTTGTGAGTTTTTGACCTTTGAAAAAATTCACAATGCAGGATAACAAATAATTAAAGCAGAGTTACATGGTTCATCTTGCAAATTACAGGTTGGCCATGTAACAAAGACTTTAATTGTCTTAACTGAGTTCTGTGTTCTAATGTTACTATAGAGTGGTGTAACTTGTTTGCCCACAGTGGGCTGAAACCCCACCCTATTTCCATTTATGGCATTTGGCAGACATCCTGAATGGCTTTAAAAACACTGGTTTGAAGTATTTATTAACATATATATATGCTAGTATATCAAACTTGCAGTGATAATATAATTGATTCGTTTATACTATTTGAAAATATCAGAAAGGTCCATTTCCATTGTGCTGGCAGAATAGAATACCGTACACTCTGAGAAAGTATAAATATTTTACAGTTGAAACATCACAGAATTAGAAACCTTATCATAATTCCTCAGAATTCCTTCTCTGCTGACTCCAAAAGCCTCTAATCTTTCCTAAATAGTCTCTTTACTAAAGACCATCATTGTACATGTGTAAACTCGATGAATGTCTATTTTTTTTTTCAGTGAGTGCAGTCAGAGAGGTGAAGCATGAAGCCAGTCATCAGAAAACATTCCTTCCTGGAAGGCAAACAGAGTGAAATACTCAACACAACCATAACAGATGTTTTATCAGATTGATTGTTAATGATCAGGTTTCCTTCCTGAAGGGAACTCCGGAGTTCTGGAATTTTTGTCGACTCCTTGTATTAGAGAAAGGGTTTTATTTCCTGTGTGAGTTGGGGAAAGAATGTGTGCTTGTGTCCACCACAGATGGTGGATTTATGACTTAAACATATTAACACGTAAAGATGTCCAGAATCCCCTTTCACCACTAACTTACTTGGACAAAAGCTAAGAGCAATTTTCTCCTTGCTGATCTCTTTTGCATGTGAAGTCTTCTTTTCTTCAGAATGTCAGGGTTTTTAAGAGTTTATCTGAGACATCTGAATTTGTTTGATAGAATAACTGAACATTTATTCCATATTTAACAACCTAGTATTTAAATTCAAATCCATAAATCTTGTCAAACAGTTGTCTGTTTTTTTGTATTAAAGATTATTTTGTCTACAATTTTGAAAACGTCCTAGTATTTTTTTATTATTAATGTTCTTTGTAAAATCCTGGGGGGAAACTGCACCTCTGCTGGTGCACAACTTAAAAACAATGCTGTCGTTGAATTTTCTTGGACTAATTTCATTCACCATTCTCTATAAACAGAAGAACATTGTTCCACGAGGTGAGATGATCAGCATGCATCCTGCCGAGTGGAAGGATGTAGCATAATAATGATGAAACATGAGGCGCATTTAAAGCCTGAGAACTGCGAATGGGGGTCGTATGGGTGTGGTTTTACTCTCATGCATTTTTCCCAGACCACTCGGTGCAGCCTTACTCACATCTCAACTTCTCCAGCAAAGGCACACCAAGCTCTGACTCTTTCATTTTTTTGAGTCATGGTTTCTCAGATGACAAATTCCCTCATCAAGTTCCTGCTGATTTTCATCTGTCTGGTCTCAGTGATAATCAATATTGTTCTGATATGTCTGAATTCAAACAAGCTTCCAAAATGCCAGATGCAATCACATAGAACGGTGGCAGCCAACCACACTGACCACAGCTTAATATTCGCCGATCTCACCCCCAGGGAGTACCAGATGGTTCGTGATTACATGTGGAACCAGAAGGATTTGAGGATTTCTCGCTCTTCCATTGCAAAAACATCAGAGAACTATATCTTCCTGATTGATCTCGTGCTTCCGAAAAAAGCAGACGCTCTCAGATATCTGGATTCTAACGGACTCAAACCCCAACGCCAGGCCAGAGTAGTGGTGTTTTTTGGAGAGTTTAACTATCTTAAAGAGTATGTTGTAGGACTTCTGCCTGGTCCCATCAATCATCAGGATGTTACAAAGGAGAAGTACAACGTAGAGGGCCTACCCTTCACAACCCGTACTGTGACGATTGGAGAATATGTGCAGCTTTTTAAATTGATGTATGGTGATGTTTTCAACCAGCTAAAGAAAGAACTGAAGGAAAGCTTCGGTTATGACCCAGAAAAACAAAACCTCAGCATTTTTGAAGGGATGCCCAGAGGAGTAAAATCAGGTGATAGAAGAACATGGATATCATTTTTTCGAAATCTCCATGGTATGTATCTCCATCCAGTTGGCTTTGAAATTTTAGTGTGTCATGAAAGTAAAAACTCTTCGGACTGGACCCTTGAAAAGCTCTTGTACAACGGCATATATTTTGACAGCATTGAGCAGTTTAAAAAAAGTTATGCAGACGGTTCTTTACAAAAGATAGTCTTTAAAGACATTTCTAATTACGCCTCACTGAAACCGAGAAGCAAACCTACAGGGCTGGGTCCGCATCAGTATTACCTTCAAGGCAAGCGCTTCAGCGTGAAGCAGAACCAGGTCATATACAAGGACTGGACATTTGCATTCGGTCTAAGTTCACTGACTGGTATGCGAGTGTTTGATGTTCGTTTCAAAGGAGAAAGGATCATCTACGAGCTCAGCGTTCAGGAGGCCATGTCCGTATATGGCTCTATAACTCCAGGGATGATGCTCACCAAATTTCTGGACACAAGCATTGGCATCGGCCGATTTGCCCATGAACTGGTGCGTGGCGTTGACTGTCCATATTCAGCCACTTATGTAGATGTTTACCGCTACATTGATGTCAACGCAACACAGCTTTTCAGAAATGCCATTTGCATCTTTGAGCACGATGTGGGACGGCCATTACGTCGTCACTTTTCAGATTTCTTCCAGAACAGTTATGGAGGGCTGCCCAACAGCGTGCTCTATATTCGCACTATCACAGCTATTGGCAACTATGACTACATCTGGGACTTCATCTTCTATCAAAGTGGCACAGTGGAGGCCAGAGTTCATGCAACGGGTTATATATCATCCTCTTACAAGGTGCCCGGCAGTCTTAAGTATGGCCACCAGGTTGCTGAAAATGTGCTCGGAAACATGCACACTCACTTTGTTAATTTTAAGGTGGATCTGGATATTTTAGGTAAGTGGAGACTGTTGTGGTTATTTAGAAACTGAAAAGCAGCTGAAATACAATACCATTCAAAAGTTTGTACACACCTTTTAAATAATTTATAATAAGTAGGTGTATCCAGACTTTTTAACAGGTATTTTTTATAATAGCAGGTGATATAAACAATTCTTAAATTTCCATGCTTGTGATTTCCTTCTTATGAAATTCAGCTTGCTTAAAGCAATGCGCTAAATAATGTAATCTCTTCCCATATGTTTGGCATCCACGGCAGTATTTACTGTCATTACAGGAAAAAGGTGGCCTATATATATCAGGGGTCGGGAACCTATGGCTTGCGAGCCAGATGTGGCTGTATTGATGACTTTCTTAACAGAATAACGAATACATAAGTTCACTGTCATTTAAATAAAGAGACAAAAAAAGCCATCAAGTAAAACAAAAACAGATGAATCTTGCGCATTTAAATCTATTAATCTATTTTCAATGCCACATTACTGGCGCAGCGGAGAGCCAATCCTTTCCATACGCCAGTATGTGGGCGAGTCCGATACCTTCAAACTCTAATTTTATAGGATTATAACATCCACAGACTGCGCGTGTTGTTTTTGAATAAACAGGTAAATTTCCCTTGTTTTGATCGGCTCATTTCCACAAAGCCAAGCACAGCTGGCAAGCAAACACAAATGGACAGACATGGAAAAACTTCAACCCACAGAGCAGCCGATTGCCAAAACTTGGGACGCGTTTCCTGTCACATAAACACTGCAGCGTGTGAGTCCAATAAAATTAGAGTTTCAAGGTATCGGACCTGCCCGCATACAGAAAGGATTGACTCTCCGCTTTGCGCCACAGTGATGTGGCATTGAAAATAAATGAATAGATTTAAATGTGCGAAATTTCTTCAAGCCAGTCTGGTCATCTGGCGGTCACTTTCGGAAACAATGGGCCACGTCCAGATGATCCAGACAAGTCGAAAGCTACAGATTTTGTCCGTTGCATCCGAAGTCCCTTAAAGCAACATCTGTAAAACCGAGGCATGAGTGTATTGCTTTTTTTTTCTTTCTTTCTTTTTTTTTTTACAGAAGTGCAATATGTATCCATCATTCATCACAGACCATTAGAATGGTGTGTGTGTGTGTGTGTGTGTGTGTGTGTGTGTGTGTGTGTGTGTGTGTGTTTAAAAAACTGATATTTGTAAAAGATAAATTAGAGAGAATGGAACTTAGTTGTGATGCCAGAAAACCCTTCTCTACTGGCCTAAACACTATCAGAAGCGTTGACCTTTTTAAAATTTAAATCCTAATATTTTTCCATTAAATTGCATTAATTTGTTCCCAACAGTCTATTCTTTTCATTTCGTGGCGTCCCTTGGCTGCACTGCTTCCAGTACGTGTATGTGGATGTTAGATGTTTTGTCCAATCATATTTCAGCTTCTATATGTTGCCATGCCAATCTAATGTGCCTTTGGAATCAGTGGTGCTTGCCAATATCAACTAAACTGTACTGGTGTTGGGGTTGTTTCTTTAACCAATCAGATTTCAGATTCACTTCATCGAGCCAGCTATCTGGCCCACAACAGCATCAGTATTTTTTTCCTTCCTCTGTTTGGTTTGTCAGAGCAGGAATGTTTGATAAGCTGCATAGTCCGTCACAGTTTACACACAAATACATTTGAGTTTTTGCAGCGGACTATTTCAGAAAAAAGCAAGGGTAAAGTTAACACTAGTTACATAATATCTTCACCTTTGCTTTGTCTGAAGTATAAACCACTTGAGTAGGTTGAGGTCAAAGTTTATGATCCATTTCTGAATGTTTAACCTCTTCAACTGATGTGTTTTTTCTGAATCTGAAGGTGTGAGGAACATATTCCAGACCAAAGATATGGAGTATGAGGAGGTTGCTTTGCCCTGGATGAAGGAACGGAAGGCTAAAATCCCAAAGCTGGTGGAGGATCAACTCAAGACAGAGCAGGAGGCGGCACTTCGCTCTGGCACTAAAATTCCTCGTTACCTCCATGTTGCCAGCAATCAGAAGAACCACTGGGGTCACCAGCGCTCGTACAAGCTACAGGTGATGAGCTTGGCTGGAGATCACCTTCCCGAGAGTGAGCCAGAGGAGAAGAGCATGTCCTGGGCACGGTGAGAGAAAGTTTCTTTCATTCTTGTATAAGCCACATACAGTGGTTAAATAAAGGTATGCATACCCTTGAGTATTGATTTTGTCAGGTTACAACCAGCAAATGTATTGGATTTTGTATTGGATTTTGTATTCGAAATGTGTTTTGTATCGATTTTGTATTGGAAATGTATTGGATTCTATGTGATACACCAACATGACATGCCACATAATTAATTGTGATGTTTTTATTGATTATTTTTTAAAGATAAAAATATAACTGTAGCTGCCTTTACTCTGATACCCCTTAATAAAATGCTATGCAACCATTTAGCTTTAGAAGCCACCGGATTAACAAATAAACTCCATCCTGTGTGTAATCTAATCTCATTATAAATACTGCTATACTGTAAAGAACTTTGAGGTTTGTTAGAAAACATTAACAAGCAAACAGCATCCAGAAGCCTAAAGAATACAGCAGACAGGCCACAAATAAAATTGTGGAGAAGGTTGTCTTTCCAGATGAGACAAAATTTCGATCCTAATGCAAAACATTATGTGTGGCAGAAAATTAACACCATCTCGATCTTGAAACATGACAAAGATACGCACATTAAGCTAAGTGATTTTCCAAATTGCTTCCAAGTGTGAGTGTGATTGTGTGAATGCTTGTGTGAGTGTTGCGCTATAATGGACTGGGAGAGTTCAGAGTGTACTCCGCCCTCACCCAGAGTCAGCTGAGATGGGTTCCAGCCTCCAAGCAACCCTAATTAGGATTACATCGGTTCAGATAATGAATGAATGAATGATAATTACACTATCAAAATTGAAAGTTTTTAGTCTAGAAATGACAGGATATCCATTTGTATTCTCAAAGACACACCCTTATATTGCACTGAAAACACGCCCAGTTGAACTTTACCCACCCACACATTCCATTAAAAGCTGTATGGAGTGCTGCTTTGTGACAATGTCAGTTGCAAAAACAAAAGTGCCATATGAATAAAACTTCATTTAATTTAAAAGTGAATTAAAAGACACACAAACTTGTAATTGTGGAATGTAACATATTATGAGACAGACCACTTGGTGATACTGTTCTGGGAGTAGACTTCTGTTTCTTTGTCAAATGACCTGCCATTTATGTCACATGAACTACTTCCACTGTAATGTCACCTCTATGACATACCACCTACTGGCTGACCCACATACACTGGGACATCTCACCCAGAGAGCTTTTATACAGTACGTACTCCTTCTACTGAAAGACACACCCATCTCTCATTCTCAAAAGCACACCCATCTGTAATTCTTAAAGACACACCCATGCATTTCACTGAAAGACTAGCCCAGGCAGGGTTCTGGAGCCTATGGCTCGCGAGCCAGATGTGGCTCTTTTGATGACTGTATCTGGCGCTCAGATAAATCAGGTGGCCCCCGGACTAGTCCATCCAAAATGCATGAAGACACACCCATGAGTCCCACTCAAAAACATAACCACCTGTTCTGCTTTTCACACAGACACACAAACTGTAAATGAATATGTATGGTTTACCATAAATAATTAAATATACTGAATGTCTTACACAATATAAGTTCTGTAAGAACACTTCCTGGTGTTTTTTAAAAATTATTTTCAGGTATAAAGTTGCCATAACGAAGCATAAAGACACAGAACCGACCAGCAGCAGTGTGTACAATCAGAATGACATGTGGAGCCCAGTAGTCGACTTCAGCAATTTCATCAAGGATAACGAGAGTATTGAGAATGAGGTGAGTATCAGAACAGTGTTATAATATTAATTCTGGATGTGATTGATCAGATGTTTGTAATAATGGTAATGTTGTCCGACTGATTTCTAATCAAGATCATTTTGTATATCTATCTCTCTATCTATCTCTCTAGCTATATATATATATATATATATATATATATTAGTAATAAATGATAGACTTATAGACAATCATGATACTTTTTTTACTTATTTAGGATCTGGTTGCCTGGGCCACTGTGGGTTTCCTCCACATCCCTCATGCTGAGGACATTCCCAACACTGTGACGGTTGGAAACGGAGGCGCCGTTCTCATTCGTCCTCATAATTACTTTGATGAGGATCCATCCATCCATTCAGTCGATGGCGTCTACATCAACCCGGGGTCAGAAAAAGACTGTGAATACAACAGGATGGCGTGTTTAGACAAACACCTTTGTAGCCCAACGCTGGAGTCGTTCACCTACAATGGATTTGAGAGCGTCATGAAATTCGATGATTAAATACATCACGTTTGAGATGCTTTGCTTCTCTACATTTATACCTTCTGCTCCTCACCGCTATAGACAGATGTTTACTTTGTGTGCTGTGTTAGGATTGTGTATGTCATACATTTGATATATTCTTATAATTTTGTGATAGCAATGTGAATATTTTGCACATTATGTTTTAGAACATTTAATACCCCCAACCCCTTTCAAACACACATTTTTGTATTTATAAAATGTAATACGTATCTCTAACACATGAATTAATTAATTAAAAATAAAGTAACAAAACAGTGGGACAGTCTTGATCAGTGACCGGTTATCAATGACTTTGTGAGTAGGGTAATGATCAGTGATCAGGTAGTGGGGGGCCATCAGTGACTTGCAGTGATGAGTCGTCTCCAGTTCAAGATAATTACTCACTGCAAAAGTCACTAGACTTGTTGTTGGCCATAGGGGTTTGGAAAGTCAACAAATCGAGCAACAAACATGCTAAAATTAGAAAAACTTAACAAGCAGATAACAATTACCGCAATTTCTTTTAAACCATCACAACTATAGTGGAGCCTTGGTACTCGAGCGCTTGAGAGGTTGAACAAATCAGAATTCAACTAAAAAATCTGGGATTTTTTTTTTGTTCCGGAATCGACCAAAATCTGGAAGTCAAACGCTAAAAAAGCATGAGAAAAAACAAGAATGAGAGGGAGGGGAAATGTACACTTTCCAGAAGTCCGAAATTCCGTAAGTTGTTGATACTATGTATCACCCTGATAAAGCTAGTGCTAAAGCACTAAGGCTAAGCTAAAGTGCTAAAGCTAAGCTAAACTGCTAAATCTAAGCTAAAGCGCTAGCAGCACTGTGAACACCATTAACGATGAGGTCATGAGCCACTTCCGTAATGTTTTGAAAAGAAGACGCCAGAAATATTCAGCCGGACCCAAAAATGCAGAACACAGAGTGGAGATGAAAACGGATGTGCTTTATTGCTCACAGGGAAGGCACTAGAGCATGGGGAAATCGTAGTCACGGTTAGCGATATGGAGAAACACGAAAATCAAACATAAGCGGGAACTGGAGCTGAGAGCCAGAGAGATCATGGGGAAGAGGGACAATCTTCTAGCACTGGTAGGAGCGCTGCTAGTCTTTATAGCCTGTGATTATGTGGAATCAGGTGTGTGTGTTTAGTGCTCCACCTCCGTGTGACAGCCACGCCCCTCTTCCACATGCAGAGAGTGAGAGAGACAGAGAGAGAGAGAGAGAGAGAGAGAGAGAGACGCCAAAACCAGAGTTTCTCACAACACATACTGTACTGTACTGTATTCAATAATTTTTTCACTTAATTTGAGGACATATGATATGAGTTACGGTACCATTAACTTCTGGTCAAAAGACAACAGAACGGATTAAGACCATTTACATAATTTGTAATGAGAAAAGAGGATTCAGAATTCAACCAAGTCGGAATTCGACCAGCAGTCTGGAACGAATTATGGTTGAGTACTGAGGCTCCACTGTACATGAAACAAGTAGCATATGGTTAGGTGTTTTCTATTTATTTATTTTTTTATGGGGTGTTTTTGTTTGTTTGTTTGTTTGTTTGTTTTTATGAAAAGAATACTCCACTATGTTGTAATTGATTTTTGGTTACCCTTATCATTATAGAATATGCACTGATATCAAAGCGGATATATTTGTTTTAAAGGTTTTCTGCTATAGTTAGAGACTATACTGCTATATGTTATGCTGCCATGTATCAGGTTCTTTGTTGTTGTTGTTGTTTTTTGTTTGTTTGTTTGTTTGTTTTTTTGCAATTTGATATTTGGCCACAATCAAACTGTACCTTTAACTTTACGCATTACTAGTATATTCAAAATCTCCCAAAACGCAATTCATTCATTTCCATCCTACCTCATATCTACCAAGACTCTTCTGGTGATCTAATCTGGCAAACATCAGTACCACAAAGATGAGGCTTGTTATCTTTTGAAAAGAATAAGCATGAAGAATTGTCCTAAATAAGAATTTAAAACTACTGTGGCTTGTTAGTGTTGCACTATTTTTCAAGTTGTAATTAGAAATTAATTATAAATAAACAGATAAAATTTCCCCTGAGGAAAAGCAAGAACATTTTTAATATTAAAAATAAATTTGTCTTTATAAACATGATCAGTGTTGGTCTCAGTGTTGTTTGTGTTTTAGTACCTTGTTCAGAAGGTTGTAAAGATAGACACCTCCCCCCTCCCCAGGCCAACTTCACTTGACTGCTACAGCCCGACAGACACATCCCCCTCCCTCTGCAGCCCACCCCAGCCCCCCCTCTCCCTCACATCAGACCAGGTGAGGAGACAGCTGAGGCGACTAAATCAGAGGAAATCTGAAGGACCTGATGGCATCAGTCCCAGGCTGCTGAGGACCTGCGCAGACCAGCTCTGTGTGGTACTATGCTACCTGTACAACCTGAGCCTCAGCCTGGAGAAGGTTCCAGTCCTCTGGAAGACCTCCTGTGTGGTTCCGGTTCCCAAAACAGCACAAGCGAAGGAACCAGCCCACTACAGACCTGTCGCCCTGACCTCCCACCTCATTAAGATCATGGAAAGGCTCCTCCTTGAACACCTCCGCTCTATGGTGAGCTCCCACCTAGACCCGCTGCAGTTTGCCTACAGGCCCAACATCGGAGTAGAAGATGCCGTCATCTACCTTCTGCAGCGGGCACTCACCCACCTGGAGATCGCCGCAGCGCTGTGAGGGTCATGTTCTTTGACTTCTCCAGCGCCTTCAACACCATCAGGCCAGCGCGTCTGCGGGGAAGCTGGAGGACGTGGGAGTGACGGGCATCTTGCTGCCTGGATTATTGACTACCTTACTAACCGTCCACAGTACGTGCGGCTCGGCGCTGTAAGTCAAAGGTGGTAGTCTGTAGCACGGGGGCACCGCAGGGCACCGTCCTCTCACCCTTCCTTTTTAACATCTATACCTCGGACTTCATATATAACACAAACAGCTGCCACCTCCAGAAGTTCTCGGACGACTCGCCATCGTGGGCCGTGGTGTCAGAGGGGAACGAGCTGGAGTACCGGTCGGTCATCGTCGACCGTGGACTGGTGTGAGCGCAACCACCTGTGCTTGAACACTAGGAAGACGAAAGGAGATGGTGGTCGACTTCAGGAGAAACACTCAAACACACACACACACACATTTACTAGTGAACATCCAGGGACAGGACATTGAGACAGTGGACAGTTTCAAGTACCTGGGTGTTCACCTTAACAATAAACTGGACTGGTCCCACAACACCAACGCCCTGTACAAGAAGGGCCAGAGTCGCCTCCACCTTCTGAGGAGACTCGGGTCCTTCGGCATATGCAGACCTCTGCTCAGGACATTTTATGACTCTGTGGTAGCCTCTGCAATCCTCACGCTGCCATCTGCTGGGCCCCGGGCAGCACAGAGCGAGGACAGAAAGAGACTGAACAAGCTGGTCAGGAGGGCCAGCTCTGTCCTCGGCTGCCCACTGGACTCTGTGGAGGAGGTGAGTGAGAGGAGGATGGTAGCAAAGCTCACATCCATCCTGTTCAACAGCTCTCACCCACTGCACCAGACTGTCGAGGAGCTAAGCAGCTCCTTCAGTGGACGACTGAGGCATCCTCAGTGCAGGAAGGAGCGCTACCGCAGGTCGTTCATTCCCACCGCTATCAGACTGTACAACGCCACTTTGTAACTGTCTGTGAAAATACCGGTTATGTGCAATAAAAACCCCGCGCACTTTAATCAACCACATCTACCCCACTGACTGTCAACCATATCAACCCATCTACTCTGCACTCAGATACATTACACTTTAATATAGGCCAATCTATAAAGTTGCTCCATTCTTTTCTTTTATTGTTTAGTAATTTATACTATTTATGTATCTATTTATTTATTTACTTATATATGTATGTGTGTATGTTCGTACTTGTATCTATTTTTGCACCCCCTACTGATAGTACCTCAAGAGCCTGTAACAGTGAATTTCTCCATTGTGAGATTAATAAAGCTCTTATCTTATCTTATCTTAAATCTTTTGAGTAATTTAATGTGTCCATTATATATTATTGTTTATGTAGCTATATAAACATATCATTTTGATGCTCATCTATATGAAAAATAAAAGATAGAATAGAGTTTAAAAATATATATATTATATACAGTGTGTGTGTGTGTGTGTGTGTGTGTGTGTGTGTGTGTGTGTGTGTGTGTGTGTTGTGTGTGTATATATATATATATATATATATATATATATATATATATATATATATATATATATATATATATATATATATATATGTCTTCCTCGAGGCCTTCTGCCTGGTAGTTCCAACCTCAGCATCCTACTGCCAATATACTCACTATCCCTCCTCTGTACATGTCCAAACCATCTCAATCTAGCCTCTCTGACTTTGTCTCCAAAACATCTTACGTGGGCTGTCCCTCTGATATACTCATTTCTGATCCTATCCATCCTCGTTACTCCCAGGGAGAACCTCAACATTTTCATCTCCGCTACCTCCAGCTCTGCCTCCTGCCTTTTCCTCAGCGCCACTGTTTCTAAGCCATACAACATCGCTGGCCTCACCACCATCTTGTACACTTTTCCCTTCATTCTTGCTGACACTCTCCTATCGCACATCACACCGGATACTTTTCTCCAACCATTCCAGCCTGCCTGCACACGCTTCTTCACCTCTTTTCCACACTCTCCATTGCTCTGGATTGTTGAGCCTAAGTACTTAAAATCCTCCACCTTACGTTATCTCTGCTCCCTGTAACATCACCGTTCCTCCTGGGTCCTTCTCATTCACACACATGTATTCTGATTTTCTGAGGCTAACCTTCATTCCTCTCCTTTCCAGGGCATACCTCCACCTCTCTAGATTTTCCTGCACTTGTTCTCTGCTCTCACTACAGATCACGATGTCATCTGCAAACATCATAGTCCATGGAGATTCTTGTCTCACCTCGTCTGTCAGCCTGTCCATCACCATAGCAAACAAGAAGGGGCTCAGAGCTGACCCTTGATGCAGTCCCACCTCCACCTTGAATTAGTCGGTCACACCGACAGCACACCCTCACCACTGTCTTACATCTCTCATACATGTCCTGCACCACTCTAACATACTTCTCTGACACTCCAGACTTCCTCATGCAATACCACAGTTCTTCTCTTGGCACCCTGTCATATGCTTTTTCCAGATCCACAAAGGCACAATGTAGCTCCCTCTGACCTTCTCTGTACTTCTCTATTAACATCCTCAAGGCAAACATTGCATCTGTGGTGCTCTTTCTTGGCATGAATCCAAAGTGTTGTTCACAAATGCTGACCTCTGCCCTTAGTCTAGCTTCCACTATTCTTTCCCATAACTTCATCGTATGGCTCATCAACTTTATCCCTCTGTAGTTGCCACAACTCTGCACATCTCCCTTGTTCTTAAAAATGGGCACCAGGACACTTCTCCTCCATTCCTCTGGCATCATCTCACTCTCTAAGTCCCTGTTGAATGTTCTTGTCAGGAAATCTACTGCTACCTCTCCTAGACACTTCCATACCTCCACCGGTATGTCATCAAGACCAACTGCCTCTCCATTCTTCATCCTCTTCAATGCCCTCCTCACTTCACCCTTACTAATCTTTGCTACTTCCTGGTCCTCAACGATCACCCCTTCTACTCTTTTTTCTCTCTCATTTTCCTCATTCATCAGCTCTTCAAAGTACTCTTTCCATCTTCCTAGCACACTTCTTTCATCAGCCAATACATTTCCCTTTCTGTCCTTAATCACTCTAACTTGCATCCTTCCCATCTCTCTCTGTTTGCTGTGCCAACCTGTATAAATCATTTTCTCCCTCTTTACTTTCCAACCGAGCATGCAAGTCATCATACGCCATCTGTTTGGCCTTTGACGCCGCTACCTTTGCCTTCCGCTGTGTCTCCCTGTACTCCTGTTTACTTTGTTTGATCCTCTCAATGTCCCACTTCTTCTTAGCTAACCTCTTCCTTTGTACACACTCCTGCACTTCCTCATTCCACCACCAAGTCTCCTTATCTACTCTCCTTCCAGATGACACACCAAGTATTACAGTCATCTGGAAGCACTTCCTGACCACCCAAATCCATTTTCAACTCCTCTTTGAAGTCAACCCGACACTCTTCCTTTTTCAGCTTCCACCACTTTGTCTTCTGCTCTGCCTTCGCCTTTTTCACCTTCCTCACCATCACCGTCATCCTGCACACCACCATCCTATGCTTGTTATGTTTGGCAACACTCTCACCTGCTACTACTTTGCAGTGACTGACTTCCTTCGAATTACATCGCCTACACAAGATGTAGTCTACCTGAGTACTCCTACCTCTGCTTTTATAAGTCACCTATGCTCCTGTCTCTTCTGGAAGAAAGTATTCACCACAGCCATTCCCTTCCTTTTTGCAAAGTCTATCAATATATATATATATATATGTATATATATGTGTGTGTGTGTGTGTGTGTGTGTGTGTGTGTGTGTGTGTGTGTGTGTGTGTGTGTGTGTGTGTGGTTATTATTATGGGGTATCCAAAAGGGCAGACCACTTAGTGGTACATTCAGAGATTCTATGTCCATCTGTCTTTATGTTTTTCTTTTTTTCTGGTTGTGTTTCATTTAACCCCCTGGGACCCACAAAGATATATACACTGCTTCTCAGTTCGACAAGAGTTTGGCTTGTAAAAGGACAAAGGATTAATGGTTGTTTTCTCCTCCAGTGCTATCAGTGTGTTACTCCAACACACACACACACACACACACACACACACACACACACACACACACACACACACACACAAAAGATGAACAAGTACTGTTTAGACTGCTTTTATCCAACTGGTGTTTCACATAAACTGTTTAGATACACACTTAGATCTTCATTAATAAGCAGAAGCAGGGTGGAATTTTATTTATTTCTATTTATTCTAAAATAGACTAGACAGGATCAACTATAAGGTACAAGGAACCTCTGCCACACAGCATGGATGATGTAGCAAACAGGCCCAATATGGTTATTCTTCTTATTCTTCTATTCCCTTCGGCTGTTCCTTTCAGGGGTTGCCACAGCGAATCATCTGCCTCCACCTCACCTCACTCTGCATCTTCTTCTCTTACATCAACTGCCTTCATGTCCTCCTTCACCACATCCAGAAATATTTTTGGTCTTCCTCTAGGCCTTCTGCCTGGTAGTTCCAACCTCAGCATCCTACTACCGATATATTCACTATCCCTCCTCTGTACATGTCCAAACCATCTCAATCTAGCCTCTCTGACTTTGTCTCCAAAACCTCTTACATGTGTTGTCTCTCTGATGTACTCATTCCTGATTCTATCCATCTTCATTACTCCAAAAAAGAACCTCAACATTTTGAACTCTGCTCCCTCCAGCTCTGCCTCCTGTCTTTTCCCCAGGGCCAATGTTTCTAAACCATACAACATCGCTGGCCTCAACACCAGCTTATACTTTTCCTTTCATTCTTGCCAATATCTTCCTATCACACATCACACCGGACACTTTTCGCCAACCATTCCAACTTGCCTACACATGCTTCTTCACCTCTTTCCACACTCTCCATTGCTCTGGATTGTTGAGTCTAAGTACTGTACTTAAATTCCTCCACCTTCTTTATCTCTGCTCCCTTTAACTTTACCGTTCCTCTTGGGTCCTTCTCATTCACACACATGTATTCTGTCTTACTGAGGCTAACCTTCATTCCCCTCCTTTCCAGGGCATACCCCGACCTCTCTGGATTTTCGTGCACTTCTCTGCTCTCACTACAGATCACAGTCATCTGCAAACATTATAGTCTATGGAGATTCTTGCCTAACCTCGTCTGTCAGCCTGTCCATCACCATAGCAGACAAGGGGCTCAGAGATGACCCTTGATGCAGTCCCACCTCCACCTTGAACTCTTCTGTCACACCAACATCACACCTCACCAGTGTCTTACATCTCTCATACATGTTCTGCACCACTCTAACATACCTCTCTGCCACTCCAGACTTCCTCATGCAATACCACAGTTCTTCTCTTGGCACCCTGTCACATTATGCGTTTTCCAGATCCACAAAGGCACAATGCAGCTCCCTCTGACCTTCTCTGTACTTCTGTATTAACATCCTCAAAGCAAACACTGCATCTGTGGTGCTCTTTCTTGGCATCAAACCAAACTGTTGTTCACAGATACTGACTTAGTCTTGCTTCCACTATTCTTTTTTATAACTTCATCGAATGACTCATGAACTTTATCCCTCTGTAGATGCCACAACTCTGCACATCTCCCTTGCTCATAAAATGGGCACCAGCACACCTCTCCTCCATTCCTACGGCATCCTCTCACTCTCTCAGACCTTGTTGAATGTTCTTGTCAGAAAATTTGCTACCTCTCCTTGACACTTCCATACCTCCTCAGGTATGTCATCAGGACCAACTGCCTTTCCACTCTTCATCCTTTTCAATGCCCTCCTCACTTGACCCTTACTAATCTCTGCTACTTACTGGTGGTCAATGGTTACCTCTTCTACTTTTTTCTCTCATTTTCCTCATTCATCAGCTCTTCAAAAGAACTCTTTCCATCTTCCCAGAACACCTCTGACATTAGTCAATACATTTCCCTTTCTGTCCTTAATCACTCTAACTTGCTGCACGTCCTTCCCATTTCTATTTCTCTGCTGTGCCAGCCTGTATAAATCATTTTCTCCCTCTTCAGTGTCCAACCTAGCATACAAGTCATATAAGGCATACAAGGCCCAATATGGTTGTGGTTTTCATAACCCATGTGCACACTTTATAATATAGACGTCCTATGGTTTTCTATTAGTATTCTTTAGTAACAGCATGTCTATCAGCACGTCTTTCAATGCAATAAGCTTTCAATATCTTGTGATCTTTCAAGGTTAGTCAGGATCAAAGGTACTTGTTTGTTTGCAAGTCGATATAGGGTCCATTTACAACTTAATTTTCTTAAAATAATATTTAAATTAAGTTGCAGCAAATTCTCACCTATTAAGTATTAGCCCCATCACCTGTCACTTGACCACTGCCAACCAGAGAGATGCAAATGCAAATACATATGCTTCCTCTTTTTGTTTTACCACATGTGCCTTTTCTGGGGCAGTGCGGTATGTTTTGGAGGAAAGCATGAGCTGATCCCTTGTATTGGTTAGTTGTACAGCCAGTGATTCTGTTGAATGACAGGAAAGCAAGCTTACGCCATTCCTCCATGCCTGAAAGTTTAGCCAGTTAGCTCCCGTGACTGTGCATTAATCTGGACTTGATCTCTCAATCTCCAGTGGAGGGCCTCAACTAAAACTTGATCCTCTTAACTGCAATAATACCTCGATTCATGATCATTCTTCTCTTTAAACTCATTAAAGTGGCAATCATCGCGGGATTAACTGTAATATTTACAATGATGACTAAAATGTTTATTGATTCTTTTTCTTGTTAATTAGTTCGTCTTCCTTTTCTTTTTTTTCTTGCTCTTCTTGTACTGCATGCTCAGATTTTCCTGAAAGAGAAGTGCAAAAGTTAAACATGACTACTGGTTTTATTTTATGGCCGTATAACCTGTGGTGTAACGAGATACAAATATTGTCATGTAACTGATGAAACTACATTCAGATCCATACCAGCTTGTGACCACCTTCCTTCACTTTCAGTAGTGCATCCATTTCAGCAACCTATACACACACACACACACACACACACATTCACAGGAGCAATGAAGGGCATTTGGGACTGGGCTTTTATTTCCAACATTCATCATTTCAATATTCAACATTTTTAAGAATTTGAAATAAAACACTTGGTAAAATGCGAGTCTCAAAATAATTTGCTCACCCTGGTATGCAGATACTTTGGATTTCCAATCATGTTCATGATCTCAAAAATATTTTCCCCCTCAACAAGCATCAAAGTGATTTTTTTTGGTTGAGTGGGATGGATTTTCTCGATGAGAGGTAACATGTACTCATCTACAGAGACGAGGGGGGGAGAAGATTGTGAGTAGATGCAGCTGTTTCAGTCGACACAAGGAATCACTTTGTAAACCGTAAAAACAGATTTTTAATCATTTTATTGTATTAATAATACTGACGTGCAGTCTGTGCGCCTGTGCGTCTGTGCGTGTGTGTATGTTTGGGTTGTGTATGTGAGTGTGTTACTCACATGCCATCTGGACTTGCTCATCAACTGGAGATGACTCCAACATGTAAAGGGTCAACTGATTTCCAGGTGATGGACCTGTTGTTACATCCTGAGAACAACACAACATTATTATTATTATTATTGTTATTATTATTATTATTTTTTAATTATTTGTGTTAGCGGGTCTGTTTTTGTTCTTACCTTTGTGTCTACCACTGGAATTACATCTGTAGCTGGGACACTGTCTTCCATGGGGGCTGCCACGGAAACTGAGACATTTTCTGTCTTCACGATTGCCTCAGCTGCCAGAATATTTTCCTCTGTTGGGCCCACCATGGGGGTTGTATCACTAGCTGAAACATTGTCTGCCAACATAACTGCCTCTACCACAAAGATGTTTTCCTCCACTAGGGCTGCCTCTGCAGTTAGTACATTGTCTTCTGACATGACTACTGAGGCTGCCTCGGCATCTGGGACATTGTCTGCCAGCAAGACTGTCACTGGGACATTTTCCTTTTTTGGGGCTGCCTCTGCATCCAGGATATTGGCCTTCACAGAGACTTCATCTCCAGTTGGGCTATTGAATTCCAACAAGATTGCCTCACACACTGGAACATGTTCCTCTATAAAGGCTGCCTCTGGAGCCATAGCACCATCCTTCCCGTGGGGTGCCTCTGCAACTAGAACACTACCTGCCAACGTGACTGTCACTTGTACATTTTCCTCCTCTGGGGCTGCCTTTACAGCCAGGACACTGCTGTCCACAAAAGCTGCCTCTGCGGTTGGGATATTGACTGCCCCAGCCACTGGTAGCTCTGCAGCCAGGGCAATGTCCTCTCTAGGGACTGTCTTGGCAGCTACAACATTATTCTCCACATGAGCTGCCTCTACAGCTGGAACACTGGTCCACTGCAGATTCAGATGAGACCCAACTTGGTTCTGAGCCTACAACATAAACACACAGCCATTAGTAACCCTTTTTTCATTTTATCTTTCTCTAATCAAAATTTCAGATATGAGTTAGTTGAGCTGTACAGCTGTTAGTCTGCTTTTCGTAACCTGGAGTAACATATACCTGAGGAATTTTGACATGGCTGTCCCACAAGGGTGTCAGCTTGTTCTGTTGTGCAAGGAAAGCCTGATGGTCTTCTTTGGTCAGGGCCACATCCACGTACAGCTGCTTCCTGCCCCAGATCCTTCCATTCATTACCCTTATGGCTTTGGTGGCTTCTTGGGAGGAATAGAAGCGTACAAATCCAAAACCCCTAGAACGTCCATTTTTCATCATCACCTGCAGGAGACCAGAAAAATTCAGACGAGTTAAACATGATGAAAAAAATGAATGTGGAGATATATATTTTTAAAGTCACTAAGGGAAGGTGGATTCACATTCTTGGGAAAGGAAATACATGTTGGGGTTTTAATGACCTTTGCACTGATGATGGTCCCAAAAGGTTCAAAAGCCGAGCGCAGACACTCATCATCAACAAAGTACTCTAAGTTCTTTATGTAGAGGTTCAGACCCTGGAGTAAAAAAGAAAGAGTCAGATTGTGTGTGTGTGTGTGTGTGTGTGTGTGTGTGTGTGTGTGTGTGTGTGTGTGTGCGTGCATATCTGCTTTCATGAGCATGCTGTTTTTGTTTTTATCTCTGTCTCTGTATCTACCAGTGGGACTGCTCCAATTGATAGGAGACTGTTTACTCTCATTTTATTTCATCTTGTTTCTCTCTGATCAGAAGCTCCAATAACAACTAGTTCAGCTATACAGCTGGCAGTCTTTTTTCATAACTTGGAGTAAGTTGTACCTGAGGAAAGGTGGAATACTTGTCCCAGGTAGGTGGCGGCTTGAGCTGTTCTTCAAGAAATGCCTGGCGTTCTTCTTTGGTTTGGGCAATGTCTACGTACAGCTGCTTCCTGCCCCAGATTATTCCATTCATCACCCTTCTGGCTTCGGTGGCTTCCTGGGAGGAAGAGAAGCGTACAAAGCCAAATCCCCTAGATCGTCCATTCTTCATCATCACCTGCAGGAGAATGGCGACAATATTTCAGACCTGCTAACCGTGAGAGAAAAATATTTAAAAGGAAGGAGATATATTCCCTAGAATCAGTAAGGGGAAGTGGCTAAGAAAAGGAAATACATGTACTGTAGGGATTCTAATGACCTTTGCACTGATGATGGTCCCGAAAGGTTCAAAAGCCAAGCGCAAACACTCATCATCAATAAAGTATTCTAGGTTCTTTATGTAGAGATTCAGACCCTGAAAGAGAAGGTAGTCAGCACAGTGTATGTGTGTGTGTGTGTGTGTGTGTGTCTTTGTGTGTGCACTTACCTGCTTAGTATTTTGTCTCTCTACAGTCTGAGCTTGGCTCCCCTGCCTATGAGTGAAGGCCAGGGTACAGTGGCTCACTTCATCCTCACACTCCTCCCAGCACATAAAACGCTGAATCATGCTGTAACACAACAGAAATGCGAGCTCTTTTAGTCTTCATATAAAGTTTGCTGTTAGTCTGAGGATGACAATGTGATGGTATGGTTAGAACATCCACTTCGCAACGAGAAGGTCCTAGGATTCGTAGAGGGCATTTCATTCTAGAGTTTTCATGTTCTTGCTGGTTCTCTTCATGTACTATGTTAGTACAAAGGCATACACTTTCGGCTAATTTCCGAAAGACGCGGAGGACATGTGTTCCCTCTGTCATCATGGGAAATGTCCGCGCGATCGCCAACAAGACGGAGGAGCTGGCGGCGCTGACCCGGCAGCAGAGGCAGTACCGGGACTGCAGCCTCATGTGCTTCTCAGAGACGTGGCTGAATGAACTCACACCGGACTCTGTGGTTTCTCTTCACGGATTTACACTCGCGCGTGCAGATCGGAGTGTAACGGAGAGCGGTAAGAAGAAAGGAGGGGGTGTGGCGGTCTATGTGAATGAACGATGGTGCCACCCGGGAAAAGTGCACATGAAGGAGCAGCTGTGCACGCGGGACCTAGAGCTGCTCGCGGTAAGCGCGCGGCCATATTATCTACCGAGGGAGTTTTCACACGTGATTGTGTTTTGCGTGTACATTCCGCCCTCGGCTGATGCGGCGGCCGCGTGTGAGCGTCTACACAGCGCCGTTAATCAGACACAGACTCGTCACCCCCGCGACATGATTCTGATCAGCGGGGATTTTAACCACGCCCCTCTCTCCGCCTCTCTCCCGACGTTCACGCAATACGTGAAGTGCTCCACAAGAGACAATAAAACACTGGACTTACTGTATGCAAATGTGAAGGAGGCTACAGCTCCTCCCCTCCCCCCACTGGGACGCTCAGACCACAAACTGGTCTACCTGCTCCCAATACACACCCAGGGTGCGAAAGGAACCTGCACAGAAGAGGTCTGTGAAAGTGTGGACCGAGGAGACCAACGAGAGGCTTAGGGACTGTTTCCAGACCACAGACTGGAGCATGCTCTGTAACTCCTTTGGTGATGACATCGACGGCCTCACACACTGCATCACCGACTACATGAACTTCTGCGTGGACAGCACTGTGCCAACACGGAGGGTACGGTGCTTCTCCAACAACCACCCATGGGTCACCCCTGAGCTTAAAGTCCTCCTGAACCAGAAAAAGAGGGCTTTCATCTCGGGGGACAGAGAGGAGCAGAAGAAGGTCCAGTGTGAGCTCCAGTGGAGGATCAGGAAGGCAAAGAAGGACTATGGGAAGAAGATGGAGGAGAAGCTGGCTCAGAACAACGTGCGGGACGTCTGGAGAGGACTAAAGACCATGTCTGGATTTGGGCAGAGTGTCAGAGGGACAGCTGATGGTGACCAGCGCTGGGCGGATGAACTAAACTGTTACTTCAACAGGTTTGATTCTCCCCCTCCCTCTGCACCCCTCCCGTTCCCCTCCCTCTTCACACGTCTCCAGACCAGCTGACACCTCCCTCCCCAGGCCAACTTCACTTGACTGCTACAGCCCGACAGACACATCCCCTCCCTCTGCAGCCCACCCCAGCCCCCTCTCTCACATCAGACCAGGTGAGGAGACAGCTGAGGCGACTAAATCAGAGGAAATCTGAAGGACCTGATGGCATCAGTCCCAGGCCGCTGAGCACCTGCGCAGACCAGCTCTGTGTGGTACTATGCTACCTGTACAACCTGAGCCTCAGCCTGGAGAAGGTTCCCGTCCTATGGAAGACCTCCTGTGTGGTTCCGGCTCCCAAAACAGCTCAAGCGAAGGAACCAGCCCACTACAGACCTGTCGCCCTGACCTCCCACCTCATTAAGACCATGGAAAGGCTCCTCCTTGAACACCTCCGCTCTATGGTGAGCCCCACCCTAGACCCGCTGCAGTTTACCTACAGGCCCAACATCGGAGTAGAAGACGCCGTCATCTACCTTCTGCAGCGGGCACTAACCCACCTGGAGATCGCCGGCAGCGCTGTGAGGGTCATGTTCTTTGACTTCTCCAGCGCCTTCAACACCATCAGGCCAGCGCGTCTGCGGGGGAAGCTGGAGGACGTGGGAGTGGACGGGCATCTTGCTGCCTGGATTATTGACTACCTTACTAACCGTCCACAGTACGTGCGGCTGCGCGGCTGTAAGTCAAAGGTGGTAGTCTGCAGCACGGGGGCACCGCAGGGCACCGTCCTCTCACCCTTCCTTTTCAACATCTATACCTCGGACTTCATTTATAACACAAACAGCTGCCACCTCCAGAAGTTTTCGGACGACTCCGCCATCGTGGGCCGTGTGTCAGAGGGGAACGAGCTGGAGTACCGGTCGGTCATCGTCGACTTCGTGGACTGGTGTGAGCGCAACCACCTGTGCTTGAACACTAGGAAGACGAAGGAGATGGTGGTCGACTTCAGGAGATTAAGCACTCGAACACACACACACACACACACTTACTAGTGAACATCCAGGGACAGGACATTGAGACAGTGGACAGTTTCAAGTACCTGGGTGTTCACCTTAACAATAAACTG
>CM045738.1:8164796-8244796 GCA_024760905.1 Plotosus lineatus | reverse complement strand
TTTTTTCCCCTTGTATGGTTAAAATCTATTTTCTGTTGCATCACTTCTTTTTCATGGCAAATTATATCTGTCATCATCACCTCCTGTCTGTGACATCACAGATTTCAACCCTTCTCTGAGACATGTCATCTTCACTGCCACTCATACTTTTAATTCATCATTTTCATGTCCCTCTTCTTTAAGACTTGTCTTCATCGCTTGTGCAGACTTCATCCGAGTTCCCGGTTTTCTCAAAAAGTCCAAAGACATGCACATAAGATTAACTGATTATTTCAAATTCCCCCACATGAAAATGAATGTCTGTTCTGGAGAATCAGCTCTGCAGGGGAATTGGACACCAGGAAAGATAAGATAAGATTAAGATACAGCTTTATTAATCTCACAATGGAGAAATTCACTGTTACAGGCTCTTGAGGTACTATCAGTAGGGGGTGCAAAAATAGATACAAGTACAAACATACACACATACATATATATTATATAAGTAAATAAATAAATAGATACATAAATAGTATAAATTAATAAACAATAAAAGAAAAGAATGGAGCAACTTTATAGACTGGCCTATATTAAAGTGTAATGTATCTGAGTGCAGAGTAGATGGGTTGATATGGTTCACAGTCAGTGGGGTAGATGTGGTTGATTAAAGTGCGCGGGGTTTTTATTGCACATAACCGGTATTTTCACAGACAGTTACAAAGTGGAGTTGTACAGTCTGACAGCGGTGGGAATGAACGACCTGCGGTAGCGCTCCTTCCTGCACTGAGGATGTCTCAGTCGTCCACTGAAGGAGCTACTCAGCTTCTCTACAGTCTGGTGCAGTGGGTGAGAGCTGTTGTCCATGATGGATGTGAGCTTTGCTACCATCCTCCTCTCACTCACCTCCTCCACAGAGTCCAGTGGGCAGCCGAGGACAGAGCTGGCCCTCCTGACCAGCTTGTTCAGTCTCTTTCTGTCCCGCTCTGTGCTGCCCGGGGCCCAGCAGATGGCAGTGTAGAGGATTGCAGAGGCTACCACAGAGTCATAAAATGTCCTGAGTGGTGCAATGTGGTGCAATGAATGATGGGTACAGAATGGTGACTGTGAGTGATATCATTGTTCTGCAATAACTTATTTCTGGTAGCGATTCTATTGTTGTTTCCTATCTTCCATCCGGTTGTGATTCTTCAATCTTGAAACAGGACATGATAAGTATTGATCCCTTTTTTCTGGTTATGAAAAACAAACCCTCCCATCCCCCCATTCCCACCGTCCCACACCAAAAAAATACCTAACTACATTATCCCAGGAGATACATACATAGCTTTTAGCAATCAAATAATAATATAAATGAGGAGATTATCATGACTTTGCTTTCATGCTCTACTGTAAAAGTGTTTAAAGAAAACAGACCAAATTCCTCGTCATCAGACAGAATTGCTCCATTTGGAGCCACGGTTCATATCAGAACTATGTAAGGCAGCAGCCTTTCCCAACAGCAGTTTTTTCCCAACAGTTTCAGAGTTGCCTCAAAACAACCAGTCAGAGTGATGTAAAAGAAAATAGAAAAATCAGATATGGGAGCCATGGGAAGCTGCATTAGTATGTCAAGGACACACCTAATGGGCATTTAGATTACATTATAATCAACTTTATTGTCCTTACACATGTATAAATACAGAGTAATGAAATACAGTTTAGCATCCAATCAGACGTGCAGAAAACAGCAAGTACAATATATACAGTATGTGTAGTACAAACCGGATTACAAAAAGTTGGGACACTATACAAATTGGGAATAAAAAATGAATGCAATGATGTGGAAGTGCCAAATTCCAATATTTTATTCTGAATAGAACACAGAGGGTTGGGTAAAAAGTTTAAAATGAGAAAAATATCATTTTAAGGGAAAAATATGTTGATTTTAAATTTCATGGGGTCAACAAATCTCAGAAAAGTTGAGACAAGGCCATTTTCACCACTGTGATGCATCCCCTCTTCTTACAACAGTTTGCAAACGTCTGGGGACCAAGGAGACAGGTTTCTAAAGTTTAGAAATAGGAATGCTGTCTCATTTTTGTCTAATACAGGCCTCGAACTGTTCAACTGTCTTGGGCCTTTGTTGCACTTTCTGCTTTATGATGCACCAAATGTTCTCTATAGGTGACAGATTTGGACTGCAGGCTGGCCATTTCAATACCCGGATCCTTTTCCTACGCAGCCATAATGTAATTAATGCTGCATGTGGTCTGGCATTATGTTGAAAAATGCAAGGTCTTCTCTGACAGAGACGGCATCTGGATGGGAGCATATGTTGTTCTAGAACCTGAATATACCTTTCTGCATTGACGGTGCCTTTCCAGATGTGCAATCTGCCCATGCTACATGCACTCACTCATGCAACCCCATACCATTACAGATGCAGCTTCTGAACTAATAACAACTTGGGTTGACCTTGTCCTCTTTAGTCCAGATGACATGGCGTCCTAGTTTTTCATAAAGAACTTCGAATCATGATTCGTGTGACCACAGAACCGTTTTCCACTTTGCCGCACTCAATTTTAAATGACCCCTGGCCCAGAGAAAACGCCTGCGCTTCTGGGTCCTGTTTAGAAATGGCTTCTTCTTTGTACTCTAGAGTTTCAGCTGGCAACGGCGGATAGCATGGTGGATTGTGTTCACCGACAATGGTTTCTGGAAGTACTGCTGAGCCCTTTCTGTGATTTCCCTTACAGTAGCATTCCTGTTTGTGGTGTAGTGCTGTTTAAGGGCCCGAAGATCATGGGTATCCAGTAAGGTTTTCGGCCTTGACCCTTAGCACACAGAGATTGTTTCAGAGAATCTTAGTGGATAGCTCCACTATCTTTCTGTGCAACATTGGGGAAATTGGTGATCCTTTACCCATCTTCACTTCTGAGAGACACTGCCACTCTGAGAAGTTCTTTTTATACTCAGTCATTTTGCCAGTGGACCTCATCAGTGGTAATTAGTCTTACAGCAGTTCATTATAAGTGTAGTTGACTTTTTCAGCCTCTTTTTTGCTACCTGTCCCAACTTTTCTGAGATTTGTTGACACTATGAAATTTAAAATCAACATATTTTTTCCCTTAAAATTATATATTTTCTCAGTTTAAACTTTTGACACTGTCATCTATGTTCTATTCAGAATAAAATATTGAAATTTGGTACTTCCACATCATTGCATTCAGTTTTTATTCACAATTTGGATAGTGTGCCAAATTTATTCGAATTTGGTTTGTATAAACATTACGCGAATCCTGAATCAGCTGGCGGCGAGTCAGTCTCGCTGCCCAGAAATAATACCAGACCCTACCCTACCCCCTAAAAATTTTTCAACGGATTTGCAACAATAGAAGAATGGTCCATTTTGACTGAAAAAAGCGGAATTCCACCAAAAAGCGGAAAACTCTCATCCCTGCATATAGCACGTTTTGTAACTTGTATCATCACACAGCTCAACATACCATTTAATGGGATGTCTGGGTGTACACAAAGAAACTGAACAAACTGGTCAGGAGGTCCAGCTCTGTCCTGGGCTGCCCACTGGACTCTGTGGAGGAGGTGGGCGAGAGGAGGATGGTAGCCAAGCTCACATCCATCATGGACAACAGCTCTCACCCACTGCACCAGACTGTACAGGAGCTGAGCAGCTCCTTCAGTGGACGACTGAGACATCCTCAGTGCAGGAACGAGCGCTACTGCAGGTCTTTCATCCCCACCGCTGTCAGACTGTACAACGCCACTTTGTAACTGTTTGTGAAGAAACCGGTTATGTGCAATCAAAAACCCATGCAATAAACCACTTCAATCAACCACATCTACCCCACTGTGACTGTGAACCATATCAATCCATATACTCTGCCCTCAAGATACATGTACATTTGTATATTAGCCGGTCTACAAAGTTTTGTATTGTATATTATTTTAATATGTATTATATTATTAATTAATAATTATATATTAATATATATATTGTTTGTTTGTTTTGTTTTGTTTTGTTATTTTTATATTTTATTGGTCTGTTCTAATTATGACTAATTATGACTGGGGCAGTGGTGGTCTAGGTCCACCTAGGGCGCTGGATTGCTGATCCAAAGGTTGGGGGTTTGAGTCCCACTCTCCACAAGGTTGTCACTGCCCCCCCCCCCAATGCAGCTAACTGGGTTATCAAAGGCGGGCCATGTCTCTCACTGTCTATGGTGAGAGGCATGTAAAAGAACCATTGCTGACTTTCGTAAAGAGTAGGCTGCAAAGTCGTCAGCGTGTTTCTGTCCCTTGCTAAAATGGTTGTGACAGGAAGGGCATCCGACGTAAAAAAAAACCTCTGCCAAATCAAACGTGCGAATCAAATGGTTCGCTGTGGCGACTCCCGAGTAAAAGGGAAAAAGCCGAAAGGAAGACAGACAGTTCTAATTATGACTCAAGGATGTTACACCTTTCTGAGCTATTTTGCACCCCCTACTGACGGTACTTCAAGAGCCTGTAACAGTAAATTTCTCCATTGTGAGATTAATAAAGCTGTATCTTATCTAATCTTATTTACTCAGTTTAAACTTTTGACTCTGCCATCTATGTTGTATTCAGAATAAAATATTGAAATTTGGTACGTCCACATCATTGCATTCAGTTTTTATTCACAATTTGTGGAGTGCCCCACCTGGTTTGGAATCTGGTTTGCATGTACAGTTAACAACAGTTATGTACAGGTACAATGGATGAATAGTCATGTACAGCTTATGTATAAATACATTATGTGAGCAGTTATGTATAGATATAAGAAGTAAAGGTGAGAATAAATTCGCAATAATTTAGTTAATACCAATATACAGACGTTCTATATTACCATACAGAAGTGCAAATATCCAGCTGTAATGTGGACAATATACAAATGTGCTACTCTGTATAAATAAACATACAGTAGTATGAAAAAGTATCTGAACCTTTTGGAATTTCTCACATTTCTGCATAAAATCACCATCAAATGTGATCTGATCTTTGTCAAAATCACACAGATGAAAAAACAGTGTCTGCTTTAACTAAAACCACCACAACATTTATAGGTTTTCACATTTTAATGATAGCATGCAAACAATGACAGAAGGGGGAGGAATAAGTAACTGAACCATCACATTTAATATTTTGTGGTCCCCCCTTTGGCAGCAATAACTTCAACCAGATGCTTCCTGTAGCTGCAGATCAGTCTGCACATCGATCAGGACTAATCTTGGCCCATTCTTCTTTACAAAACTGCTGTAGTTCAGTCAGATTCCTGGGATGTTTGGCATGAATCGCTGTCTTGAGGTCATGCCACAGCATCTCAATGAGGATCAAGTCTGGACTTTGACTTGGCCACTCCAGAACGTGTATTTTGTTCTTCTGAAACCATTCTGAAGTTGATTTACTTCTGTGTTTTGGATTATTGTCTTGTTGCAGCATCCATCCTCTTTTTAGCTTCAACTGTCTGACAGACGGCCTCAGGTTTTCCTGCAAAACATCCTGATAAACTTTTGAATTCATTTTTCCATTAATGATTGCAAGTTGTCCAGGCCCCGAGGCAGCAAAACAGCCCCAAACCATGATGCACCCTCCACCATGCTTCACAGTGGGGATGAGGTGTTGATGTTGGTGAACTGTTCCATTTTTCCTCCACACATGACGTGTGTTCCTCCCAAACAATTCAACTTTGGTTTCATCAGTCCACAAAATATTTTGCCAAAACTTCTGTGGAGTGTCCAAGTGCCTTTTTGCGAACATTAAACGAGCAACAATGTTTTTTTAGACAGCAGTGACTTCCTCCTTGGAGTCCTCCCATGAACACCATTCTTGGCCATTGTTACATATAGTTGATGTGTGCACAGAGATATTGGACTGTGCCAGTGATTTCTGTAAGTCTTTAGCAGACACTCTAGGTTTTTTTTTACCTCTCTGAGTATTCTGCGCTGAACTCTTGGCGTCATCTTTGGTGGACGGCCACTCCTTGGGAGAGAAGCAACAGTGCCAAACTCTCTCCATTTGTAGACAACTTCTCTGACTGTCGATTGGTGAACATCCAGACTTTTAGAGATGGTTTTGTATCCTTTCCCAGCTTTATAAAAATCAACAATTCTTGATCGCAGGTCTTCAGACAGCTCGTTTGAGTGAGCCATGGTGCAGATCAGATAATGCTTCTCATCAAGACAATTCTTATCAGGTGGGTGTTTTATAGTGGGCAGGGCAGCTTTAAGCCACTCATCAGTGATTGGGCACACACCTGACTTAAATTGTTTGGTAAAATTGGTTTCAATTGCTCTTCAAGTCTCCTTAGGCAGAGGGTTCAGTTACTTATTTCTCCCCCTTCTGTCATTGTTTGCATGCTATCCTCATTAAAATATGAAAACTTGTTTTGGTGGTTTTAGTTAAAGCAGACACTGTTTTTTCATCTGTGTGAGTTTGAAAAAGATCAGATTACATTTGATGGTGATTTTATGCAGAAATGTGAGGAATTCCAAAAGGTTCTGATACTTTTTCATACCACTCTACATACAGATATACAGTGTTGTATAAGTGTACACACAGTAGTGGAAGAAAAGCACTATGAATAGACTATATCAGTGGAAGCATGTACATGAATGATATGAATGGTACGAATGGTACTGTTATGGTTTAGTGTGGATGGGAAGGAAGGTTCAGAAGGGTACTGGGTTCAGTTCCACTTTTCATCTGTTTCCACATATTTTATAAAATCATTCCAGTATTTCTGTTGTGTACTGAACTGTGATTTTTTTTTTCTTGATAAGCAAATGGAGTGCTTCATGCCTGAAGTTTTTATCTTTAGTTTCTCCACATAAAACTATAACTCAGAACATAGCTTACAAGCAACAAGTATTTGGCACCGAAATATTTACTTTCCTGGAAATTTCTTTAAAAAAAAAATCAATCTTTACATAATCTGTAGTGCTTATCCCTCATGTGAAAGCTGGATCCAACCCCAGCTGGCTTTAGGTAAGTGGGGTTACACCCTAGACACCAGTCTACTCGAGGATTACCACAGAAACAAACAACAATTCATAGTATGGGTGATTTAAAGTAGCCTACTGACATGTTTTTTGGATTGTTAGAGGAAACCGGTGTAACTTGAGGAAACTCATACAAACACATACATTCATCTTCCACTTTCCGTGGTATCGCACAGGCAACAGGTCCAGGAGACAAATCCAGGAATCCAGACACTCTCTGGCGCATCCCGTGGGATCCTCATATATTTCCAGTCCAGACAGGATAAATAATCCCTCCAGTGGACTCTAGGCCAACCTTGGGGGCAAGTATGGAGAGAACATTTAAATTCTACAGAGAAAAGTACCTCACTGAAATTTGAACCTTGAACTTGCTGACTGTTGCAACAGTGCTACTACATCTGCACATTAAGTCTTCTTCTTCTTTTCCTTTCGCCACAGCGAACCATCTGCCTCCATCTCACCCTATCCTCTGCATCTTTTTCTCTTACACCAACTGCCTTCATGTCCCTGCACATCTGCACATTAAGTAACTTACAAAAACATGCTTTCTTAAGAGGCACAATAAATACCATGCATCCTTTTCAGACACTTTATCAACAGAATTACCAAGGTAAATTTTTTAATTTTCCGCTTGAAATGAATGGCAGATCGACTTTGCTAATTCTTGCTTGACAACTTGCTGTAGAAACACAGATATCAGACGTCAGAGAAAGGACAAGTTCCTAGAAATTCCCATTAGATTTCTGTTCTTGGCCCATCTTTCAAGATACCAGGGGCATGTAGGGGTCATGTGTACACATTGTCTCCACTATCTGAACATTTCCCAGAGAAGCTCTATCTCAAATAAACCATGATTATACAACACACAGGCAGAGTCCTTTCTTGAGTAAATAAACATTCCTTATTATCAACAGAGATACTCAGACTCTTGTGCACTCAGTTTCATGCTAGCTTCTTTACTCTTCATTTCTCTTTTCCTGATCCTGACCCCCTATATGACATCCTGTAAAACAGATCTGTGGCTGTAATAACAGTTCGTGGTACAGTAAGAAAATATGTGCTTGATAAAAGCCTGGGAGTGTGAACAAGGCTAGAGTTTTGCTGCATACTATGTGATAAGAATAGTCAGTTCTGGTTCGCATTCACCTGTGAAGGGAAAAGATACACTTATACCAGACTGCTGCAAGGGTATTGTGAGAGTCCAACAATTTACTCACAAGTCATGGTCGTGAGTATGGCTAAATTCAACCCCCCAGGAGGAAGTCAAGTGTTGACGTATGTGGATGATGTCCTTCTGGCCTCACCAGATGAAAAAACCTGCAGAAAAGATACCATAGCACTCCTCAGACATCTGGCAGCTGAAGGGCACAAGGTCAGTAAAGACAAACTGCAGATGTGTAGAAGGCAGGACCATTATGGAAGACAGGAAAACAGCAGTGCTACAAGCTCCAAAGCCAGTAACAAAGAAACAAATGATGTCCTTTCTAGGACTAACGAATTACTGCAGAACATGGATACCAAATTACGCAGAAATAACACATCCACTACATCAACTCATGTATGAAAAAGACATCAGCATGTCAACAACACTGCAATGGACACCTGAAGCAGAACAAACATTCTGCATGATAAAACAAATGCTGGTCTCGACCACAGTCCTGGCTCTACCAAACTACAGCAAAATGTTTTATCAAATGGTCGACTGTAAAGGTCATTTTATGACATCTCTGCTGGCTCAAAAGTGTGGTGATAAACTTAAACCTAAAGTGGCTTATTACTCATCAAAGCTAGACAGCGTGACGTGTGCACTTCCTCATTGTGTGAGAGCAGTAGTGGCAGCGTCAATGGCCGTAGAATTAACTGCAGGGGTGGTACTTTTTCATCCGTTAACACTCAGAGTGCCACACGCCGTGTCAGCACTGTTGTTACAAACTAATATGACATTCCTCTCACTGGCAAAGCACTTATCGTGTGTTATCTCGGCCACATATCACACTAGAGAGATGTACAGTACTGGCACAACAGAGGAATGGTAACTTCAACTGGCAAACCAGTCACTCATGCATAACTACTAAAAGAATTGTTGGAGGCAGTACAATTACCGAGACAAGTAGCAGTATGCAAATTCACTGCGCACACACAAATAAAACAGATGATGTATCCAAAGGAAACGCCTTTGCAGACAGAAAAGCAAAAGAAGCTGCTGAAAGAGAAATTGAAGTATTAACAATGACAGATGACACTGAAGTAGCCAGAGATGTTTTACAGGACATGCAGGAACAAAGCCCAGAAAGTGAAAAAGCATCCTGGATAAGCAGAGGAGCACAGATTACAAATGGGCTCTATACCTGTCCCAACAACAAACCAATTTTATCAAAGAACCTATTTAAATGGGCAGCAATTTTGAGCCATGGGAAAACTCATGTCTCAACAGGAGGGATGTTGGGACAGGTTGACTAGAGATATACTGCCTATGGCTTTAATCTATACTCAAAAATTTTTTGTAGAGCATGTCTAATCTGTACAAAACACAATGCTCAAGGAAACATGAGACCTAAAAGAGGGAAATTCCCAGAACCACAATTTCCATTCCAAGTGATACACATGGATTTCATCCAATTAAACAAGTCTGAAGGAAAAGAATACTGCCTGGTCATTGTAGACGCATTCTCGAAATATTGGCATTCAGGTAAGTGGGAAAGCCCATATCAAGTCTTCCTGACCACTCCAACTGCGATCAAAATAGCCGAAAGAGGTACGTGGATTCATCTAACACACTGTGAGCAAATCATCAAGGTAGAAGGGCCAACCAAGGCTGAGGCTGAGTCTGGTAATAGTATGGACTCAGATCAATAGGACTGGGTAGACACGAAAGCCAGTGAAGAAACCATCAGGTCTCAGTCTCTTAGTGGTTCCTGACACCTGGTGGTGACCGACACAGTGTTGGAAGTGTGACCACAACAAGAAGACAAAATGATTTCAGGAATCATGATGATTTGCTGCCTTGTGGGGCTATCTAGAGAGCAAGCAGGACGATGGAACCAAAATGGATGTGATCATATCAACTATCATCGATCATTTTCCACCATATGTGTATCATGTAATACAACCTCGTCCACAGTAATACAAAATGTCGGTCAAGATGGAATAGGACTGAAAGAATGTGACAAACAATACTGGTACTTCCTGCTCGGCCAGAACAGCGGATGGAATGGACTAGTGGCCGATCCTATGGGGTATGACTGGAAAAGCTATTAAGCTACAGCCGCAAGTCAATGGAGAGAGATATTACAAATTACACCACAGACAACCTTGACCTTCCTCGTCAAGGTCGATGATACCAAGAGAAACATATATGCCTGTGCAGTGATTTCTGCTTGGTGCTGGAGCTCAGGGCATAATTATCGTCTGGGAAGCTTCATATTGTGCCAAAATAACACCCTGCCTGCAAACACTTCAGCATGACTCTCGCCTGCTGGAGAAAGAAATGGATTGATCGTGCTACAAGAACAGATGAAGCTAGATGACTGGTTCACAGTCACAACTGGTATCTCAGGAAGAAGAAACAACTGGTTGTTGATGGCAGAAGAAGCCAGCAAAGCAGTTAAACAAGACTGTATAATATGCATGGGGCCAAGACTAATTCTACGAATAATTCCAGCAGAAATAACTCCGCAATGCCTCATAGACTTAATGAATAATACAGTTCTGACTAATAGCTGCATGATATAGGATAGTGTATATCCTCTTACAGGACCAGAAAAATACAAACCCATATTCTCTAAAGTCGTAGCTGAGAAAGGAGGCGTATGCACGATGTTTGGAGAGCAGTGTTGTACATACATTCCAAATAACACAGCGTCGGATGGTAGCTTGACACCAGCAATAGAAGGCCTAAGATCTCTTAATAAAAAGATGAAAGAACATTCTGGGATAGACACCTCCATGTGGGACTGATGGTTCAATGTGTTCGGAAAATATCCTGCTCTTGTGTGGTCTGTATTAATATCTGTTGCAGTCTTTGCAGCCGTCCTTACACTCTGTGGCTACTGTTGCATCCCATGCTTACGTTCATTGCTGAATCAACTCATCGTCACTGCCCTCGGTTTTAAGGCAGATGAGACACAGATGTCTCCTCTTTTGAAAGATCATATGGAATATAATGAATGTGATAATGTTGATGAAAATAAGTATGAAATATTAAATGGTGTGTTTGACTTGTTCCTAGATCCTGAAAACTATTAAGAAAGATGACAGAGATGTCATCATATTGGTTATATACAAGCATAAAAACTGGTTTCCTACTTTCTTTGCATAAACCTGTCAAACCATAGCAGAGCCGTTTGGGTGTGCATGCACAACATCAGGATGACCCACTGACCGCAAGAAGACTGCGTCTACCAGAAAGAATGTTCTGTCTGTGTTAATCATGTTTGTTTACTTGTGTGACCTTTAAGATAAACTTTCACGTTGCTGGCTCATGTGTTTTTCCCCCTTCCCTTAGTACCAGGAACGGTATGTAACCAGGAACCCCCTAAGGCAGGGGTGGCGAACAATTTAGACACAAAGGTAAGTCTGTTTGGTTTTTACACCCGAGCCTCATGGCTCATCAGGCCGGTGCTTAGCCCCGGTTTCCATAGCGTGAAGCGACCAGGAGTTCATCTCCCCCTGGATGGGACGCTAGTCCATCGCAGGTTACCTTCCCAGTATATTTTTACTGGTACCCATTTATACTGTTGGGTGAACAGAAGCACACTTGTGGTTGAGACCTTGCCCAGGGGTCTTAGCACAGTGAGGGTCTCAGTGGGATTCGAACTTACAACCTCCTGATCATGAGTGTAGCACCCTAACCACTATGCCACCGGCCCCACTATTTAGACACAAAGAGCCAAACTTTTTAACTGTGAGAGTTAAAGAGCCACACCACATGCTGACCTGCCAAGACACACACACACACACACACACACACACACACACACACACACACACACACACACACACACCTCTCTCTTTCTCCCTTGTTCTGACACACACAACTAATGAACACACTTCAGATACATAGATATGGCCTGTATAATATAAATGGATGAATATTGAAATATACACACAATCATGTTGAGTCAGATGTTTTTTGTTTACCTTTGGAGAATTCTGTGTCAATATTAGCATGGAATTGCTAAAATGATGCTGAAGATTTGAATCCTTGAAATGTGATATCGTGGTACTGCATGAAAAACAGAGCGATTTGCCATTCCGTTCAATAAAAATGTAAGCATCTTCCCATTCTCCCAGAAATGTCCTTTGTTCATCTTCATATTTTCATTTAGCTTTGCATTTTGCCATGTTTACAAAGAGGGTAATCCTGCATGCAAAGAAAATGTTTACTTAATTTCCCAGCATTAGACATCATCCACTCAGATGATTGGCGGTCACTTATGTGCTCTCCTCATATATGAGTGAAAGAACTTAACTCTCTGTGTCTTTCTTCCTTTGTGTATGTGTTTATGATGTCTGTGTTGATTTAGAACCTGACACTATGACACACACACACACACACACACACATAAGTATAAATGCAACCTAACATGCAGTTGTGTTGTTATCTGGACAGAGCATCCCGCAAAATCAAATAAACTGTTATTCCAGCTGACCAAGTGGCTACTGCTAGAATATGCAGCTCTCTTCACCACTCTTCATTAATTTTTTTAAGCTTGTTCATTTTCTTTTTTTATTTTGCACACACACATAAACACACGTGAGCAGTGATTATACACACAATCGGAGCAGTGTGCTGCTACACACACTGGGGGGGGCTGTACCCAAAAACCAGTTATGGGTGTGAGGTGCCTTTGAAGCTTCCCTTCAGCCAAGAAGGTGGAGGAAGGGAGGGTGCAGCTCACTACCCCACCACACATTTTTCCAACGTTCGGTCCAAAAGCCACTTCTTTAACCAATAGGCTACAGCTGCCCCAAATTTACATATACGGCATTTGGCCGATGCCCTTCTCCAGAGCAAATTGCAACTGACCATGTGAGGGTTAAGGACATTGCTCAAGTTCCCAACACTAGCAGCATGGTGCAGCTGGGGCTTTAACCCCCTAACTTTGGATCAGTGGCCCAGAGCACTAACCATGGTGCAGCCAAATTTATGAGTGATTTATTTAATTCATTTAATTAATGAAAAAATAGCACTCACAAATGTGAATAAAATAATCAGGTGAATTTCAGTTTCAATGTCAGAAAACAGTAAATCTGGTCATAAAGATCGTTTGTGAGAAACACGTCCTAAAATTACGCATGGGAGCTTTAATTTTGTTATTAATCTAAATTTCTTTCAACTATAATGTAATGGTTCAGTTCAGTTCATTTTCTGTACCCACTTAATCCTAGTTTGGGTCACGGGGAGGCTGGTGCCCATCCCAGCCAACTTCGGGCGAGGGCAGAGTACACCCTGGACAGCTCGCCAGGCCATCGCAGGGCGGAAACATGCTGACGGCTTTGCAGCTACTCTTGTAGAAAGTCAGCAATGGTTCTTTTACATGCCTCACACCATAGACAGTCAGAGACATGGCCCGCCTTTGATAACCCAGTTAGCTCCACTGGGGGGTGGGGGGGGGGGGGGGGGGGAGACAGTGACAACCTTGTGGAGAGTGGGACTCGAACCCCCAACCTTTGGATCAGCAATCCAGCGCCCTATACCACTAGACCACCACTGCCCAACTATAATGTTTTTTTTTTGTTATTCTGTTTTTAAGTGTTGTATAGTCAAAAAATGTATTATTAGTCTGTCACTATTTCCAATTAAAAATGGATCAAACCCTTTAGTCTATAAATTAATTGATTATACTGCATACTGTATATGGCTGATGTAAGCAGACAGAAATTGAACATGACTGAACCAGCAGGATATAAAAATAACATAAAAAACAGTCACAATGACGTGGAAAGTACACGAATGAAACTAAACAGTGTGGTGCAATACTAGCAGCTGGAGCAAGAAGATAAGTGCATGAACCTAAACATGACCCAAGAGCGTGAGACTGAGCGACATCAAGCTGGGCATGTTGACTTCCTTTGTTGCTTTCTGGTTATGTAAACATGTTTTATTTTTATTTTTTTTAATATTTGTTAAGTTTTTGTACCTGGAGATAAAAAAAAAAAAAAAACAAAGTGCAGACATACCTTTTTTTAGCGGCTCTTGAGCCACTCAAGGCAGAACATCTGCATTGTAAACATCTCAGAGACTTGTGCTAAATAAGGCAAAGACTCTGTGCCGATCTGAGTCCTGTTTCACTGAACACAAACCATCTGTGTTTTTTACACAGACACAAAGCTCTCAACTCACAGTCACTTATATTGTTTTCTGTGCACCCTGAACACTCTCCAAGCCATCTCAACATATCCAGATACAGTACATACAGGAACGTAAGAATTGGTATTTTTATATATATAAAAAAAAAAAAAAAACAATAATTAATTAACTATAGAAAAGTCAAATTGAACTACTGCTGACTTTTACTGGGACTCCTTCTATATTAAACAAATTACATAAAAAACTAAAACTAAAACTAAAACTAAAATCTGCTTACAGAAAACTTGACCAATGTAATCAATGACTTTGTTAAAAAAGTAATTGCGAGCCAAACTAACCTGACAAAAATAAAATGGGGGAAAAAAGAAAGAAGAGGAAGAAGAAATTTCTCATCAATTTAAGGTAACTGTCAAAAACATTGATATTGTTTTAAAGTTTATTCCCTCCATTAAAAACCTACATACACAGTATTTACCTGCACCAATGAGATTATGTTTACCTGCAGTTTGTGTGTGTAGTTACAAAGATCTGCTGAGATTTTCATGAAATTTCTACCAATGGTGGGACTTTGCACTCGGAAACCTCCATAAGAATTATGAAATGAGCTTAATTAAATTCTGGATATAGGTATTTCTAAAGATTTTTTTTTTTAGCATTATGAGAGACATTATGAGTATGATTTTTGACATTAGGGTTTGCGTTGGATTACTGGGCTTCGCAGCAGTTTGCACTTTCTAAGTTAAAAGTTTTAGGTATGAAATTAAAATATCATCACTTCCCTTTTTCCTCCGCTAGGTCCCACTCTCCACAAGGTTGTCATTGTCCTCCCAGTGCAGCTAACTGGGTTATCAAAGGCGGGCCATGTCTCTCACTGTCTATGGTGTGAGGCATGTAAAAGAACCATTGCTGACTTTCGACAAGAGTAGGCTGCAAAGCCGTCAGCGTGTTTCCGCCCTGCGATGGCCTGGCGCGCTGTCCAGAGTGTACTCTGCCCTCGCCCTGAGTTGGCTGGGATGGGCACCAGCCTCCCTGTGATCCTAATTAGGATGAAGCGGTTACAGAAAATGAATGATGAAGGTTCCTTTCAATTCACTCAGAAAGTCAGCTCAAAATTCACCTTCAGAGTCCATTCAAAGCAAAAATATCAGCAACACAAGAAATTGTGTCAAATTTTTTTTCATAATAATAAATTAAAAGAATAGTTTTCAGAATCTCCTGAAAACTTTATAATCTCTGCATTAAATAGTATGCTTATAGTATTTGGCAGAAGCTCTTAACCAATTAATTTATTATAACAACTGAGCATTAAGGGTCTTGTTCAAATGCAAAATAGTAACTTTTCTCTTCGGTAAATGTTGATATTCCTGACAGTTTGGGATTATTTTTCTCATCATTCTGCACCATCAATGATAAAAATATTTTAGTAATGATATGTTCATTAGCTCATCATTGCTAATACTTCTAAACCCACTTAGAACCACTGTTAGTTTTGTCTTAGGAATTTATTAAAATCTTCTTCTATCCTTTCGGCTTTTTCCCTTTCTCAGGAGTCGCCACAGCGAATCATCTGATTTGCACATTTGATTTGGCATAGGTTTTTTTTTTTTTTTTAAGTCGGATGCCCTTCCTGACACACCCCTTTAACAAGGGACAGAAACATGCTGACGGCTTTGCAGCTCCTCTTTACGAAAGTCAGCAATGGTTCTTTTACATGAACCTCTCACCATAGACAGTGAGAGACATGGCCCGCCTTTGATAACCCAGTTAGCTGCACTGGGGGGTGGGACAGTGACAACCTTGTGGGGACTCGAAACCCTCAACCTTAGGATCAGCAATCCTGCGCCCTAACCACAAGACCACCACTGCCCAGTTAGTAATTTATTAAAATAACAAAGATAAATATTGATATTTTCATTGTTACAGTGTACTTTCATTAATGCCAAAATAACTTAATCATTATACCTTTCTGCTGTTATTTCCCTGCAATCTAAGCAACACATGCTATTTTTTTCTAAGCAATTTATGAACATGTCTTAGGAAAATGTTGTTTCTGGTATTTTCTTGTATTTTTAATATATTTCACTTACAACATTGAGATCAGATGCTTGAGCCCCCCCTAAGACTCAAATTGGTTTCAGTGCTTCAGTAAACCCAGTGCAGCTATCTGGGTTATCAAAGGCTGTCCATGCCTCTCACTGTCTGTGGTGTCAGGTTCATGTAAAAGAACCACTGCGGACTTTTGTCAAGAGTACCTGCATAGCAGTCAGCATGTTTCTGGCCTGCGATGGCCTGGTGAGCTGTCCAGGGTGTACTCTGCCCCTGCCAAGAGTCGGCTGAGATGGGCACCAGCCGCCCCACAACCCTAATTAGGATTAAGCGGTTGAGAAAATGAATGAATGAATGAATGGGTGGGTGGGTGGTAGAGTACATTAGACACTGGGATGGCAGAGGTTTTTACGTCGGATGCCCTTCCTGTCACAACCCTTTTTAGTAAGGGACAGAAACACGCTGACGACTTTGCAGCTTCTCTTTACAAAAGTCAGCAATGGTTCTTTTACATGCCTCTCACCATAGACAGTGACAGACATGGCCCGCCTTTGATAACCCAGTTAGCTGCACACTGGGGGGGGGGGGGGGGGGGGCAGTGACAACCTTGTGAAGAGTGGGACTCGAACCCACAACCTTTGGATCAGTGATCCAGCACCCTATACCATTAGACCACCACTGCCCTATATTGTATTAAAAACAGAACATCCTCATTTTCTTCTCCAGAAACATTATAAATATTTCCAGGTCACATTACGGCACACGCATGATAAATAATACCCTCTGTGTAGATTACAGTGATAGTAATTACCCAAAAGCCACTGCATTTAGGCAAAGTGTGAATAAACGCAATAACAATAACAACAATAATAATAATTTCTCAAATAAATGATGTTGCATAACACTGAGTACTGTATTTGGACTTTATTCGAAACCCCAGCTGTGCTTTTTGTGATCCAACAAATGTGCACTTCTAAATCATTAGAGAGAATTGATCAGTGGCCTGTCCTCTGAGGATTCTACAAACTTTACTTCAATATTCAACCATAAACCGGAAGCAATGCATATTCCTCTCTGTTGTTGTTGAACACTAAGGGGCAGTGTTTGAACATTGTATGCTATTTCAGATTTGCAAAACACTCTAGATTCAAAGCAGCATATTCCACAGAGACTACGTTTTTGGCTGTCACATAGAAGCTACATTCAGCAATGTCAGTCAAGATGTCATCAGTTCTCATCCTTTTTCAGCATTTGACACAGTCAACCATACGACTCTCTTGTGCATCCTCAGAAGTTTTGCAATGTGTGGTTCAGCACAGCAATCAGGTTACATGGAGGGCATCCATGCAGACTCTCCACTGGTGTTTCCCAGGGCTCTCTACTTGGTTCACTTCTGTTCTCCCTTTATATTAGGTCCTTCTGCGATGTCACATCATGTGAATGGGTTCATATACCACTGCTAAGCAGATGACACTCATCCTGTTATTTATTTTCTTCCCTCAAACACTGATGTTTATGTCTCTGCATGGCAGACAATGGATCATGGATCATCAGCATGGATGGCAGCGTACCAGCTGAAGCTTAATCTATGCAAGACTAAAATACTTCATCCCAGCTGACACCTCCCCACATCAAGCTGTTGCAATCTCCTTGAACTCATTGATCTCTCCTTCAGTCACTGCACAGTCTTTAGAAATCCATGAACTGATCCATGTCTGTCCTTCTATTTAAAATTATTGCTAATCTTTCTTGATCATGTTGATTTCTTCTCTTTAATATCCAAAAGATTAATCCATTTCTTTCTGCTAATACCACTCAGATACTTGTTCAGTCTCTTGTTATCTCAGGTCGAGACTACTGGAACTCACTCCTGGCAAGTTTGCCTTTGAGCACAATTCAACCTCTGCAGCTGATCCAGAATGCAGCACCACAGCTTGCTTTCAACCTTCTTAAGTTCTCCAACATCCCTCTAGTGTTATGCTCTGTCCACTGACTTCCTGTAGCTGCTTGCATTGGATTCAAAATGCTAATGCTAACCCAAGGGGCAGTGGTGGCCTGATGGCAAGGTGCTGGATTGCCGTGTCTAAGGTTGGGGGTTCAAGCCCCACTGTCAACGGTTGCCACTGCTGTCCTTCCAGTGCCGCTAACTGGATTATCAAAGGCTGGCCATGTCTCTCACTGTCTATGGTGTGAGGCATGTAAAAGAAACATTGCTGATTTTTGACAATAGTCAGCTGCATAGCCATCAGTGTGTTTCTGGCTTGGTAAGCTGTCCAGTGTGTACTCCGCCCTCACCCAGACTTGGCTGAAATGGGCACCAGCTTCCCCATGACCGGAATTAGGATTAAGCAGTTCAGAAAATGAATGAATGAGAATGAATGCTAAACTGGAAACCCAAAAATGGATCTGCACTCTCCTACCTCAAAGCACTTATCACACTCTGCACTGCACCATGTTGTCTCCTAGATTGGTTCTTCATTCTATCAAGGATCAGAAAAAACATGCATCTAAATTATCTCTGTTCCAGCACCGAGGAGATGGAATGAATGTCTCCTAGATGTCCGAACTGCTGAGATATTTTTCAGAAGTACTTGGATTAGCATTGTTTTACACACACACCCATGCACACACAAAATCTACCCAGGTTTTGCCAAAAGGTATACTTAGCCTATGTTCTAATGAAACAGAATTAGAATGTATTCATCAGTTGTGACTTTGCCAAATGCTGTAAATGTAAATATAACATATATGAAGAACAGAAAGAACCATAAAACATTTCACAGCTCAGACTATTTCATCCAATAAATAATATTCAAGCAATTTCCCCTGCATACTGTGGCATAGTGTGGAGCAGTTTTGCTGCATTGTAGTACATCATATCTCAGGGTCCTGTGGAGAGAACAGGTTGTATGCAAGTGCTGAGCAAAGGGCAGGGAATTTTGGGTAAAATAACCATGCAACTCCCCAGTGATGCTGGACACATCTCATCTCCTTTGCTGCTCCTCTTTGCCATCTTGAACTCATGTGCAGATCACAATGGCGCATGCTGGAGCCACTCTGATCACCCACAGCAGGAAACCTGAAAGGGAAAAAATTCAACTAATGTACATATATGAAAGGAATAAACTGCTCTTTGTTGTGCGGTTGCAGAAAATTAATAATATAATGATGCAGAGTTGAGTTTTGCTACAGTAGCATTTATGTTTCACATATAATATTCTTCTTGAAATACATCAGAAAACTGCAGAGGACAACTACATAAACTACAGTAAAATCAGGGAAGGTATTCAAATCCACTGCAACTAAACAGTACAGAATACTGGAGTATACTACACAAACTATGACAAACTGCCATAAACCACCCAAAAGTTCTGAAAAAAACACAAAACTACAGTAAACTACACACAATTTTTGACAACTAGATAACACAATAAATACCTTCAAGGCAATAGCACTGAACTACAGTAAACTACTCAAAGAACCACAAGGAGATACATAAAACTACAGAGAACTACAGTAGACAACATAAAACTACAGAGTTCGATAGTAAACCACAAAAAAGTAACTACAATTACACAAGCCGACAGTAAACTAAACAACACTAAAGTAGTTCAATAAACTACCAAAAGCGACAGTAAACTACAAAAACTACAGAGTACAGTACTATTATAGTAAATTGCAGTTACAAGATAAATACATAGAACAACAGTAAATGGCACAAAACTCCACATAACTACATTAAACTACATAAGAAACACAAAAATAACTGATACAAACCAAAAAACCTACACAAACTATAAAAAGAATGTATAATTAAATAGAAGTATTTAAAGGTACAGTAAACTCCAAAATAGAATAATACATGAAATTTCCCAAAACCGCAGAGAACCACAGTAAATTATGTAAAACTACAGAAACCTCCAGTAAACTGCACACACGATTGTAGCTGCAGAGAACTAGTGTAAATGAATATTCATCTAAAGAACTACATAAAAAGCAAGAGAACTATAGTAAATTACACAAAAATATATAGAGCCATACTAAATTATCCAAATTGCAAAAAACCCAGAGAACACAAAACTAAGAGAATGACAATAAACAACAGAAAACCACAGAGAAGTGCATAAATCTGCAGTACTGTAGTTCATTGTGGTCTACCATGGTACACAAGTTATTGGCTTGTATTGGGGCGGTTCAACATTTTCAACATTTTCCCAAGTGTACAGAGAGTACTCTTTTTTTCACCCCCGAAAGCGTACAAATAAATGTTGATGATCTCTTGGCAGGATTTTTAAATAAGATATTAAACAAAACAATGGTGAAACCTCTTTTATAAAATAAATCAATGTATTTCCTTGATCAATACCTCTTTTATACACCTGTCAAATAATAATGACATCAATAAAAAAAATATATACTTTTAAAGAATTATTTTTAATGACACATGCTTTAATATTAATATTAAGACATGTAATTTTAATAATAAAAATGACATTGTTTTTAATATTATTTTATATTAAAATGTAATTCAAAACATCTGCATTTTTTATTGGTCATTGGCTTTTGGACGACCACGCTTCAGTTTGTGATCAGCTGCCTTCTGATGTTTCAGCAGCTGATACCGGGTTGGGTTGTATTCATAAATAAACCATTACACACACAGCGGTTTTGTTTTATGTGTTTGTCGTATAAGTTATCGACCCGAAAGCCGCCATTGCTAAGTGCCCGCTAACACAAAGTTACCATGACATCACTGGGTTGGTACAAAGTACCACATAAAATATAGTGCATGCATGTCACAGCATATCATATAAACAACAAGGAATCTCACGCCAACAACACGCACAGTTTTTCAGCAGAAGACGATTCATCTATGACTCTCAGAAGACGAATCAAATATTATAGTTCAACCAAAAACATTCTCAAATATACTTCAAACTACATCTGCAAGTACATGTGCTAAATACATTTACAAATTGAGTTAAAGTTATTTATCTATTCAAAGGCACAAACAAACATTAATACATATTTACAGCACAAAAACAAACTATTAATTTTATAAAAGTACTGAGCATTAGGCTGCATATACAGGCTGGATGGATTATGATTATTTTATCTATTCATTCTCTGTGCGTCAATGTTTGTGTTCTAACACATGTGCAGGAGCCGGAGGCGGGACTAACAAACTGTGCTTTATTCTTGCACTTTGTTTGATTGACAGCGTTCTGCTATTATTGCTTACTGGTATATCATGTTTGTTGATTGGTCAGTTCCGGCGTGCACATGCGCAGTGCCCGTTACACGTTAACTTCCGGTTTACTTCCTGACTCTAGTCATGCGGAACTTATCGCCGACTTTCTCTTCAATAACAGTCATTAAGTTTATTTATAAGATTGTGAATACACATCATTTCTTGTCCAGCAGAACTCAACTCCTGCTGTGGCCAGCCTACGCCCTTGCGGAGCCTTAAACTTTAAAAGTTTTCAGCATTAACACCGGTGTTATGTCAAGCAGAGTGAATCAAACGATGTTGTTGTTTTTGTTGTTGTTGTTGTGTGTGCACCGCTCTTAGGTGGTTGGCGAATCGCGCATTGAGTTTCAAACGTACACACACACACGCAAAAAAAAATTAAAAAAATACATATATATATATATATATATATGAATATCTTCTTCTTCTTTTACTTTCGGCTGCTCCCTTCAGGGGTCGCCACAGCAAATCATCCGCCTCCACCTCACCCTGTCCTCCGCATCTTCTTTTCTGACTCCAACGACCTTCATGTCTTCCTTCACCACATCCATAAATCTCTTCTTCGGTCTTCCTCGAGGCCTTCTGCCTGGTAGTTCCAACCTCAGCATCCTACTGCCAATATACTCACTATCCCTCCTCTGTACATGTCCAAACCATCTCAATCTAGCCTCTCTGACTTTGTCTCCAAAACATCTTACGTGGGCTGTCCCTCTGATATACTCATTTCTGATCCTATCCATCCTCGTTACTCCCAGGGAGAACCTCAACATTTTCATCTCCGCTACCTCCAGCTCTGCCTCCTGCCTTTTCCTCAGCGCCACTGTTTCTAAGCCATACAACATCGCTGGCCTCACCACCATCTTGTACACTTTTCCCTTCATTCTTGCTGACACTCTCCTATCGCACATCACACGGATACTTTTCTCCAACCATTCCAGCCTGCCTGCACACGCTTCTTCACCTCTTTTCCACACTCTCCATTGCTCTGGATTGTTGAGCCCAAGTACTTAAAATCCTCCACCTTCGTTATCTCTGCTCCCTGTAACATCACCGTTCCTCCTGGGTCCTTCTCATTCACACACATGTATTCTGATTTTCTGAGGCTAACCTTCATTCCTCTCCTTTCCAGGGCATACCTCCACCTCTCTAGATTTTCCTGCACTTGTTCTCTGCTCTCACTACAGATCACGATGTCATCTGCAAACATCATAGTCCATGGAGATTCTTGTCTCACCTCGTCTGTCAGCCTGTCCATCACCATAGCAAACAAGAAGGGGCTCAGAGCTGACCCTTGATGCAGTCCCACCTCCACCTTGAATTCGTCGGTCACACCGACAGCACACCTCACCACTGTCTTACATCTCTCATACATGTCCTGCACCACTCTAACATACTTCTCTGCCACTCCAGACTTCCTCATGCAATACCACAATTCTTCTCTTGGCACCCTGTCATATGCTTTTTCCAGATCCACAAAGGCACAATGTAGCTCCCTCTTGACCTTCTCTGTACTTCTCTATTAACATCCTCAAGGCAAACATTGCATCTGTGGTGCTCTTTCTTGGCATGAAACCAAACTGTTGTTCACAAATGCTGACCTCTGCCCTTAGTCTAGCTTCCACTATTCTTTCCCATAACTTCATCGTATGGCTCATCAACTTTATCCCTCTGTAGTTGCTGCAACTCTGCACGTCTCCCTTGTTCTTAAAAATGGGCACCAGCACACTTCTCCTCCACTCCTCCGGCATCTGCTCACTCTCTAGTACCTTGTTGAATGTTCTTGTCAGAAAATCTACTGCTACCTCTCCTAGACACTTCCATACCTCCACCGGTATATCATCAGGACCAACTGCCTTTCCATTCTTCATCCTCTTCAATGCCCTTCTCACTTCACCCTTACTGATCTTTGCTACATCCTGCTCCTCAATGGTTACCTCTTCTACTCTTTTTTCTCTCTCATTTTCCTCATTCATCAGCTCTTCAAAGTACTCTTTCCATCTTCCCAGCACACTTCTGTCATTAGTCAATACAGTTCCCTCTCTGTCCTTTATCAATCTAACTTGCTGCACGTCCTTCCCATCTCTATTTCTCTGCTGTGCCAACCTGTATAGATCATTTTCTCCCTCTTTACTATCCAACCTATCATACAAGTCATCATACACCCTCTGTTTGGCCTTAGCCACTGCTACTTTCGCCTTACGCTGTGTCTCCCTGTACTCCTGTTTACTCTCTTCGGTCCTTTCAATGTCCCACTTCTTCTTGGCTAACCCTTTCCTTTGTACACACTCCTGCACTTCTTCATTCCACCACCAAGTCTCCTTATCTACTTTCCTTCCAGAGGACACACCAAGTACTCTCCTACCTGTGTCCCTGATCACATTTGCTGTGGTTGTCCAGTCATTTGGAAGCACTTCCTGGCCACCCAAAGCCTGTTTCAACTCCTCCTTGAAGACAACACGACACTCTTCCTTTTTCAGCTTCCACCACTTTGTCTTCTGCTCTGCCTTTGCCTTTTTCACCTTTCTCACCATCAGAGTCATCCTGCACACCACCATCCTATGCTGTTTGGCAATACTCTCACCCACGATGACTTTGCAGTCACTGACTTCCTTCAAATTACATCGCCTACACAAGATGTAGTCTACCTGTGTGCGCCTACCTCCGCTTTCATAAGTCACCCTATGCTCCTGTTTCTTCTCAAAGAAAGTATTCACCACAGCCATTTCCATCCTTTTGCAAAATCTATCAACATCTGTCCTTCATGCGTTCCTGTCCTGGATACCAAACCTGCCCATCACTTCCTCGTCCCCTCTGTTGCCTGCCCCAACATGTCCATTGAAGTCTGCACCTATGACCACTCTTTCACCTCTGGGGTACTCTGCATCACTTCATCTAAGTCACTCCAGAATCTCTCCTTCTCTTCTAGCTCACATCCTGCCTGTGGGGCATAAGCACTAACAACATTGAGCATTACACCTTCAATTTCTAACTTGAGATTCATCACTCTGTCTGACACTCTTTTCACTTTTAGAACATTCCTGACAAACTCCTCCTTCAAGATGACTCCGACTCCATTTCTCTTCCCATCCACACCATGATAAAACAGCTTAAACCCTGCTCCTAAGCTTTTAGCTTTGCTACCTTTCCACCTGGTCTCCTGAACACACAGTATGTCCACCTTCCTCCTCTGCATCATGTCAACCAGCTCTCTACCTTTTCTGTGCATAGTTCCAACATTCAAAGTCCCCACTCTCAGTCCTAGACTCATGCCTTTCCTTTTCTCTCTCTGCCTACGGACACGCCTCCCACCTCTCCTTCTTCGACGTCTTCGACCAACAGTAGTCCAATTTCCATCAGCACCCTGTTGATTGACAGCACTGATGGTGGTCGTTGTTAACCCGGGCCTCGACCGATCCGGTATGGAGGTAATACTTTTGATTTGCATAATCAATAATTGCCATTGGTTTTACGTCGGATGCCCTTCCTGACACAACCCTCTGCATTTCTCCGGGCTTGGGACCGGCATGAGGGGGAGAGACACTGGTTAGTGCCCCCCCACCTCATGGCTGCATTATATATATATATGAATATATATATATTCATATATATATATTCATATTCTCGAAGGTCAGTGGTGGTCTAGTGGTATAGGGCGCTGGATCGCTGATCCAAAGGTTGGGGGTTTGAGTCCCACTCTCCACAAGGTTGTCACTGTCCCCTCCAGTGCAGCTAACTGGGTTATCAAAGGCGGGTCATGTCTCTCACTGTCTATGGTGAGAGGCATGTAAAAGAACCATTGCTGACTTTCGTAAAGAGTAACTGCTAAGTCGTCAGCATGTTTCTGTCCCTTGCTAAAAAGGTTGTGACAGGAAGGGCATCATTGGGATTATTGTTGATCGACATTTTTATATTAAAAAGCGTACATAGACATCTTACCCCCTCCCCCCTCGCATACGTTTTGTACGCTTAGGAAAATGTTGACAATGTTGAACGACCCCTTAGTCTTTACAAAAGGGAGAGGAAAGTGTGTTCACCACTATGTTATACTCTTCTCTGTGTCCAAGTGCAAGGACTGTAGTGTCCCTAAGTGCATTGTACTGTCCCATACCAGAAATCAGTAGGATCATGTTATGCTAGCAAGGGGATTAATCCCAGTTGTTCTGGTCTGCATCTGATCTGCTAAGAATAACTTCTGGTCTCCATGACACTTTGGGGTAAATTATTTATAAATTATTTGGGGTAAATAGAGAAAAACTTGCATGACCTTAGCCACTAACATCCAATCAATCAATACAAAGCTGAATTAACAAGTATTCATGGAACATAGCTCTGGTATTTTAACAATCATATTTATATAATTTATGCTTCTGGTACTTAATTACAGTCTCTCAGTCTTGAACGGTGATTTTAAAGGGAGCAGAGATAAAAAAGGTGGAGGATTTTAAGTACTTAGGCTCAACAATCCAGAGCAATGGAGAGTGTGGAAAAGAGGTGAAGAAGCGTGTGCAGGCAGGTTGGAATGGTTGGAGAAAAGTGTCCAGTGTGATGTGTGATAGGAAGGTATCGGCAAGAATGAAAGGAAAAGTGTACAAGACAGTGTTGAGGCCAGCGATGTTGTATGGTTTAGAAACAGTGCTGCTAGAGAAAAGAGAGGAGGCAGAGCTGGAGGTAGCAGAGATGAAAATGTTGAGGTTCTTTTTGGGAGTAATGAGGATGGATAGGATCAGGAATGAGTACAACAGAGGGACAGCACATGTACGAGGTTTTAGAGACAAAGTCAGAGAGGCTAGATTGAGATGGTTTGGATATGTACAGAGGAGGGATAGTGAGTATATTGGTAGTAGGATACTGAGGTTGAAACTGCCAGGCAAAAGGCCGAGAGGAAGAACAAAGAAGAGATTTATGAATGTGGTTAAGAAAGACATGAAGGTAGTTGGTATAAGATAAGAAGATGCAGAGGATAGGGTGAGATGGAGACAGATGATTCGCTGTGGTGACCCCTGAAGGGAGCAGCCAAAAGGAAAAGAAGAAGAAGAAGAGGAACAAGAAGAAGAACAAGAAGAAGAAGATTACAGTCTCACAGTCAACTGTAACTATATATCATTCATTCATTCATTCATATTCTGAACAACTTAATCCCAATTAGGGTTGCGGGGAGGCTGGCGCCCATCTCAACTGACTCTGGGCAGAGTACGCATTAGACAGCTCAAAGGGCCATTGCAGGGCAGAAATACGCTGACGGCTATGCAGCTACTCTTTATAAAAGTCAGCAATGGTTCTTTTACATGCCTCTCACCACAGACAGTGCCTTTGATAACCAACTTAGCTGTACTTGGCAAACAGCAGTGACAACCCATTGATAGTGGGGCACCTGAACACCAGGGAAATGCTGTCCTGTAACTATATATCATCATCATCATCATCATCATCATCATCATCATCATCATCTTCTGCTAAGTCCGGGGTTGGGTTGTGGGGCAGCAACCTAAGCAAAGGGGTCCAGACGTCCCTCTCCCCAGCCACCTCCTCCAACATTCCCGGGGGGGGACACCGAGGCGGTCCCAGAGAAGCCGAGAGACATAGTCCCTCCAGCGTTTTCAAGGTCGACCCCGGGGTCTCTTCTCAGTTAGACATGCCCGAAACACCACACCAGGGAGGCGTCCGGGAGGCATTCTGACCAGATGCCCGAGCCACCTCAACTGGCCCCTCTCAATGCAGAGGAGCGTGGATCTACTCCGAGCTCTCCATGGATGGTAGAGCTTCTCACCTTATCTCTAAGGGAGAACCCTGCCACCCGGTGAAGGAAGCTCATTTCAGCCGCTTGTATCCGTGATCTTGTTCTTTTGGTCACTACCCAAAGCTCGTGACCATAGGTGAGGGTTGGAACGTAAATCAACTGGTAAATTGAGACTCAGCTCCTTCTTCACCATGACGGACCGGTACAGGCACTGCTTAACAGCCATCTGTCCATCTGATCCATCTGTCGATCTCTCGCTCCATCCTTCCCTCACTCGTGAACAAGACCCCAAGATACTTAAACTCCTCCACTTGGGGCAGGACCTCATTCCCGACCCGGAGGGTGCATTCCACCCTTGTACGACTGAGAACCATGGCCTTAGACTTGGAGGTACTGATCCTCATCCCGGCTGCTTCGCCCTCGGCTGCGAATCGTTCCAATGAGAGCTGGAGGTCCCGACTTGATGAATCCAAAACGACAACATCATCCACAAAAAGCAGAGACGAGATCCGATGGCCACCAAACCAGAACCCCTCAATGCCTCGACTGCGCCTAGAAATTCTGTCCATAAAAATTATGAACAGAATCGGTGACAAAGGACAGCCTTGGCGGACACTAACTCCCACCAGAAACGAATTCGACCTGTTGTTGCCAATACGGACCAAACTCTGGCTCCAATGATACAGCGACCGAATGGCTCATAGCAACGGATCCGGAACCCTGTACACTCGGAGCACGCCCCACAAGATCGTTCAAGGGACGCCTTATCCAAATCCACAAAGCACATGTGGACAGATTGGGCAAACTCCTATGCACCATCCAGAATCCTGTGGAGCGTATAGAGTTGGTCAAGAGTACTGTGGCCAGGACGAAAACCACATTGTTCCTCCTGAATCCGAGGTTTGACTATCGGTCGGATCCTTCTCTCTAGTACCCCTGCATAGACTTTCACAGGTAGGCTGAGAAGTGTAATTCCACGAAAATTGGAACACACCCTCCGGTCCCCCTTCTTAAAAATCGGGACCACCACCCCAGTTTGCCAATCCAGAGGTACAGCCCCCGATGACCACGCAATGTTGCAGAGACGTGTCAACCAAGACAGTCCTACAGCATCCAGAGCCCTAAGATATTCCGGGCGGATCTCGTCCAACCCCAGAGCTCGACCACCGAGGAGCTTTTGGACAACCTCAGTGACCTCCACTTTAGTGATGGGCGGACCCCCACCAAAACCCCCAGGGTCTTCCTCTTCCACGGAAGACTTCCTCTTTCATGGTGGGATTGAGGAGGTCCTCAAAGTATTCCCTCCACCTCTCGACGACATCCCCAGTCGAGGTAAGCAGCTCCCCACCTCCACTGTAAACAGGGTTTGTGGAGAACTGCTTCCCCCTCCTAAGGCGTCGGATGGAGGTCCAGAACCTTTTTGAGGCCAACCGAGAATCACTCTCCAGGCCCTGACCGAACTCCTCCCACGCCTGAGATTTTGCATGTGCGGCAGCCTCTGCTGCAGCACGTTTGGCCTGCCGGTACCTGTTTGCTGCCTCGGGAGTCCCACAGGCTAATAAAACCCGATAGGCCTCCTTCTTCAGCTGGATGGCCCCCTTCACCGCAGGTGTCCACCACCGGGTTCAGGGATTATCGCCACGACAAACACAGACAACCTTATGGTCACAGCTATGGGCTGCCGCCTCAGCAATGGAGGCACGAAACATGGCCCATTCAGATTCCATATCCCCCGCCTCCTCCAGGACGTGGTTGTAGCTCTGCCGGAGGTGGGAGTTAAAGGCCTCTTGAACAGGGGACTCCGCCAAATGTTCCCAGCAGACCCTGATTACACGCTTGGGCCTGCTAGGTCTGGAAGGCAGCCCCCCCACTACCGAAGCCAACTCACCACCAGTTAGTGATCGGTAGACAGCTCAGCTCCTCTCTTCACCCGAGTGTCCAGAACATATGGTGGCAAGTCCGATGACACGACTACAAAGTCAATCATCGAATTGCGACCTAGGGTATCCTGGTGCCAAGTGCACTTATGGGCACCCTTATGTTCGAACATGGTGTTCATGATAGACAAACTGTGACGAGCACAGAAGTCTAACAATGAAACACCATTCGGGTAACTATATATTCTGTGATAATCAAGGAAACGCATATACAGTATACTGTATTAAACAAAGAAAATCCTTGCCTCTTGGCCAAGAAGGTTGAGGAAGGGAACATGCAGTTCACTACCCCACAATTTTCCTGCTCATTCGGGAATCGAACCAGCAACCTTACAGTCCATTGGGCTACAGCTGCTCCCAATATATATTGCAACTAATATCAATGGAAAAGACACCCTAAGGCTCATATTGTGCATAGGAAAGAAACTGGTGGCTTAGACGTTAGGGCAATAGGCTGCTGATTTGAAGGTCAGGGGTTCAACCACCAGTACCACAACTGTTGGTCCCTTGAGCAAGGCTCTAAACCCTCGTTTGCTCAGTTATATAAAAAAAATAATTGTAAGTTGCTCTGGATAAGAGCCTCTTCCAAATGTAATGTAAATGCAGAGGGCTCTTCAAGAAGGCTGGGTAAAAGTATACAATTTCTCCAAAAGGTTTTACCATTGTGAGCTGTTTATTTACATCATTAACAATTGCTCTTTATTGGGTACAATTTTTTTCATTTTCTAGCTCTGTGCAGAAAAGATTTTTAATGATTTTTGTGGCGTTTTGGGCAGTGCTGCTACAGCTGCTTTCAGACGCTTTGTCCAATCACCAGATCAGCCGCTTTCAGCCGCATTGCCCAGAGAAGGGTTAATTGAGAAGAGCTTGATTTGGATGTCGGGTCATGGCATTTCCCTCTCATACATAGCTGAATGTCTCTGGGAATTGATAGTGTGAAAGTAAAGAGCCTGTAGTTAACGGTCCCAAAGAAAAAGAAAGCAAAGATTTTGACCCCAGATGGAACTCCTAAAGTAAAAAAAAAATACGGATGTGTGATGCTTGAAGCTACGAGCTAGGATCAAAATACTATCCATAGTAACGGCATGTCAATCAGCACTCGATTAGAAGTTATAAATGCTCCAAAACTTTGCGACCATGCAGTGACTTACCTTTTCAGGTCAGGTCAGGTCAGGTATGAGGGCATGAGCCGGGACGGCACTTCGCTGTGTCCACCAGCCGCCTCCACTCATCCGGCCGTCTCCTGGCGATCGACCAGGCCTGCGCAGGGCCCACACCCCCGCAGGGCAGCCCTCAGCTGCGACAACCATGTCGCACACGGTCGTCACCGCGATCGGCTCCAGCCCCTAGGCTCCCGAATGGACAGGATCCGGTGTGCTGGGTCCGAAGGCGGGAAACGCGCCAAGTGCCCATAGTAGCGCAGCTGACGGTCGCGGATCAAGCAGGTTACTCTTACCATCCCTGCATCCCCGAGCACCTTCTGGTTGGTAACAAAGTCCCACCAGTGGTATCCGAAGATGTGGCGAAGGGAAGTCGTAACAAAGGAGTCCAGTCGTCGTCCAAGCTCAACCGTGAGTGTCCATTACAGCAAACTCCCACAAGCGCTCAGAGAGGATGTGGAGCGCCAGGATACGGTCAATGGTAAACCTCTTCGGTGTCAACCTGGACTGTTCAGGGCGCTGGTGCGCTAGAAGTTGCTGTCGGATCCTGTCCAGTAGAATCCGAGTGAAGACCTTGCCCGGAACTGAGAGGAGGGTCACCCCCTGGTAACTGTTGCATTCTCGGGTATCACCCTTACCCTTCCTGATCGGGACAACGATGCCCCATTTCCAGTCAGTTGGGATGACACCAGTGCTCCATACGGAGTACACAAGAATGAACAGCCACCTGAGGACGGCCTCACCTCCCGCCTTAAGCATTTCCACATGGATACCACAAACTCCCACAGATTTGCCATCCGCCAAGCGCCACACCGCCCTCCGAGTTTCCTCAAGAGTTGGTGGGTCGCAGCCTGGGGGAGGGTCAGCAACAAGAGTTTCAACATCCCCAACGGCCAGGCTCCGGGCGGGAGGGTCAGCACGATACAACTCCTCAAAGTACTCGGCCCAATGAGTCCTCACTTCCGATTCTTCAGTAAAGACACTACCGTCTGCAGCTTTCACCGTCTGACATCGCGATGTGGCCCGAGAGGAATGGAGGTTCAAATTCAAGTGGCCCTCGACCGTCTCACAGAGATCGTGGACCACAGCCTCCTGATCTCTTCGCACCGCCTTGACGGCTTCGCGCTTCAGATCCCTGGCCAGACCAACTCTGCCATCGAGTCGAGCCTGTCTCGCTCTCTCGATGATGTCGATGGTCTCAGAGGAGATGGCTATTCCCGGTTGTCTGGGCGACCCCGATATGCAGCCACTGGACACCTCCAGGATGCAGTCTCTGAAACCTTTTGTGCACTGTGCACTTTTTGTGTTTTGTGCAATTTTTTCATTCATTCATTCATTTTCTGTACCACTTAATGCTAATTAGGGAGTATTCCTCTCAAAAAAATGCTTCAAGAGCCTTCGGACAAAAACTAGCAGGTTTCTGAGCAGCTTCTTTCCCACAGCTGTCACCCTGCTGAACTCAGTCTGCTGCTGAACGTTCCCTTCCAATCCACACTACACCATATCAGCACCATTTGTATCATTAATATCATCTGTATATTGTCCATATTACATTTGTATATCTGTATATACATTCATACACATCACATCTGTATATTACATATACATATTACATATATACATACTGCATATTTGTACATTGTATCTATTTTTCGGTATAGTATGGAACATGTGTATAGTGCTCCTATGTGACTTAATGCTCATTTATAATCACATGTAATCTGTACATAACTGCGAACATAATTTATGTATACATAATCTGTACATGACTGTTCATAGCCTATACACTGCCTAACTGTACATATATATATATATATATATATATATATATATATATATATATATATATATATATATATATATATATATATATATATATATATATATATATATATATATATATATATATATATATATATATATGTGTGTGCAAGCATGCATCTGTCGCCTGGCTGTGGCTGAGATGATAGATGATATGTCATCTCGTACTCTCGACCAAGGTAATGTGGTCAGGTCCTTTCACATGGAAACATGATGATGGCTTTGCAGCTACTCTTCACGAAAGTCAGCAATGGTTGTTTTACATGCCTCACACCAGAGACAGTGAGATAGGTCAGTGGTGGTCTAGTGGTATAGGGCGCTGGATCGCTGATCCAAAGGTTGGGGGTTCGAGTCCCACTCTCCACAAGGTCCACAAGCCCCCAACCCCCCAGTGCGGTGAACTGGGTTATCAAAGGCAGGCCATGTCTCTCACTGTCTATGGTGAGAGGCATGTAAAAGAACCATTGCTGACTTTTGTAAAGAGTAGCTGCAAAGTCGTCAGTGTGTTTCTGTCCCTTGCTAAAGGGTTGTGACAGGAAGGGCATCTGACTGGGCATCTCTGTACTTCTCTATTAACATCCTCAAAGCAAACACTGCATCTGTGGTGCTCTTTCTTGGCATGAAACCAAACTGTTGTTCACAAATGCTGACCTCTACCCTTAGTCTAGCTTCCACTATTCTTTCCCATAACTTCATCGTATGGCTCATCAACTTTATCATCTGCTCACTTCTCCCTTACTAATCTTTGCTACTTCCTGCTCCTCAACGGTCACCCCTTCTACTCTTTTTTTCCTCATTTATCCGCTCTTCAAAGTGCTCTTTCCATCTTCCCAGCACACTTCTGTCATCAGTCAATACATTTCCCTCTCTGTCCTTTATCACTCTAACTTGCTGCACGTCTTTCCCATCTCTATTTCTCTGCTGTGCTAACCTGTATAAATCATTTTCTCCCTCCTTACTGTTCAACCTATCATACAAGTCATCATATGCCCTCTGTTTGGCCTTTGACACTGCTACCTTCGCCTTACGCTGTGTCTCCCTGTACTCCTGTTTACTCTCTTCAGTCCTCTCAATGTCCCACGTCTTGTACACACTCCTGCACTTCCTCATTCCACCACCAAGTTTCCTTATCTACTTTCCTTCCAGAGGACACACCAAGTACTCTCCTACCGGTCTCCCTGATCACATTGGCTGTGGTTGTCCAGTCATCTGGAAGCACTTCCTGACCACCCAAAGCCTGTTTCAACTCCTCCGTGAAGAAAACATAACACTCCTCCTTTTTCAGCTCTACCACTTTGTCTTCTGCTCTGCCTTTGCCTTTTTCACCTTTCTCACCATCAGTGTCATCCTGCACACCACTATCCTATGCTGTTTGGCAACACTCTCACCCACTACTACTTTGCAGTCACTGACTTCCTTCAAATTACATCGCCTACACAAGATGTAGTCTACCTGTGTGCTCTTACCTCCGCTTTCATAAGTCACCCTATGCTCCTGTTTCGTCTTGAAGAAAGTATTCACCACAGCCATTTCCATCCTTTTTGCAAAATCGATCAACATCTGTCCTTCTGTGTTCCTGTCCTGGATACCAAACCTGCCCATCACTTCCTCGTCCCCTCTGTTGCCTGCACCAACATGTCCGTTGAAGTCTGCACCAATGACCACTCTTTCACCTCTGGGGGTACTCTGCATCACTTCATCTAACTCACTTCAGAATCTCTCCTTCTCTTCTAGCTTACATCCTGCCTGTGGGGCATAAGCACTAACAACATTGACCATCATGCCTTAAATTTCTAACTTGAGACTCATCACTCTGTCTGACACTCTTTTCACTTCTAGAACATTCCTGACAAACCCCTCTATGACTCCTACTCCATTTCTCTTCCCATCCACACCATTATAAAACAGCTTAAACCCTGCTCCTAAGCTTCTAGCCTTGCTACCTTTCCACCTTGTCTCCTGAACACACAGTATGTCCACCTTCCTCCTCTGCATCATGTCAGCCAGCTCCCTATCTTTTCCTTTCATAGTTCCAACATTCAAAGTCCCTACTCTCAGTCCTAGGCTCACGTATTTCCTCTTCTCTCTCTGTCTACGGCCACGCCTCCCGCCTCTCCTTCTTCGACGTCTTCGACCAACAGTAGTCCAATTTCCATCAGCACCCTGTTGGTTGACAGCACTGATGGCGGTCGTTGTTAACCCAGGCCTCTACTGATTCGGTATGAATTTTGTTTTGACCATTTGCATTTTTAATGTGGCAGAAGTTTTATGCCGGATGCCCTTCCTGTCGCAATCCTCTGAATTTATCCGGGCTTGGGACCGGCATGAGGGGGAGAGACACTGGTTAGTCCCCCCCCCCCCCCCCCCCATGGCTGCATTAACCTACCAATGCATATATATAGATATATATATACACACACACAGGGATCCCTAGCTACTTCGCGCTTCAATTAATGCGGCTTCAATGCATCTCGTTTTTTAAAATAAATAAATAAATATTCATCGAAATTAAAAAATAAGAAAATTAAGAAAGAATAGGGTGAGCAGTTACGGAAAATATAACAAAAGCAAGGTCAATTATGCAACAACAAAAAAAAAAACCCTAAACAAACACAAAACAAAAAAAACCCAAAATCTCCCATCAAAACTGGATTCATTGTTGCATCTGGCACATCTGTGCTCGTGCGTGCGCGTTTGTATGTATGTGTGTCATGCAATACCATCTCTGTGTGTGTGTGTGTGTGTGTGTGTGTGTGTGTATGTGTGTGTGTGTGTATAGACGCTCCCCGGCTTATGAATGAGTTAGGTTCTGGACGGCCGTTCTTAGATGAATTTGTTTGTAAGTTGTTACAGGGCATTCTTTAGAGGGGACGTATGTTTAAACCTTGTGTATATAACCTATATGAGTTTGTACTGTATACATTCTCTCTCTCTCTCTCGCTGTCTCTCTCTCTCTCTCTCTCTCTCCCCATAATCATCTGTACATTATCAATATCATGTTTAAACTCCTGGTTCCTCTCAAGCACAGCACAGTGGATCTGATCAGATTTACAAGAGATTTTCACTTTTAAATCCCCCAGTGCAGCTAACTGGGTTGTCAAAGGCGGGCCATGTCTGTCACTGTCTATGGTGAGAGGTTCATGTAAAAGAACCATTGCTGACTTTCGTAAAGAGTAGGCTGCAAAGCTGTCAGCGTGTTTCTGTCCCTTGCTAAAAAGGTTGTGACAGGAAGGGCATCCGACGTAAAAACCTCTGCCAAATCAAATGTGCGAATCAGATGATTCACTGTGGCGACTCCCGAGTGAAAGGGAAAAAGCCGACAGACAGTTCTTTATAATACTGGAGTTAATTTGTTTCTTCTTTGAAAGTTTTGGCACGAGTTCAGAAAAGTATCATTCTGCTTCACTTCCCGGACCAGTATAAAGCAGGTATGAGCCACGCCTTCCTCTATCGGAGATTTCGATGGTTGTGTGGGGATCTCGGTCCCAATCAACAATTAACTGCGGAAAGTGAGGGATCCCTGTGTCTATCTATCTATCTATCTATCTGTCTGTCTGTCTTCCTTTCGGCTTTTTCCCTTTTACTCGGGAGTCGCCACAGCGAATCATTTTCATTCGCACGATTAATTTGGCAGAGGTTTTTACGTCGGATGCCCTTCCTGTCACAACCCTTTTAGCAAGGGATAGAAACACGCTGACGACTTTGCAGCCTACTCTTTACGAAAGTCAGCAATGGTTCTTTTACATGCCTCACACCATAGACAGTGAGAGACATGGCCCGCCTTTGATAACCCAGTTAGCTGCACTGGGGGGGACAGTGACAACCTTGTGGAGAGTGGGACTCGAACCGCCAACCTTTGGATCAGCGATCCAGCGCCCTATACCACTAGTCCACCACTGCCCCTATCTATATATATATATATATATATATATATATATATATATATATATATATATATATATATCTCTTCTTCTTTTCCTTTCGGCTTTTCCCTTCAGGGGTCGCCACAGCAAATGATCCGCCTCCATCTCTCCCTATCCTCTGCATCTTCTACTCTTACTCCAACAACCTTCATGTCCGCTTTCACCGCATCCATAAATCTTCTCTTTGGTAATATATATATATCCCAAAAGCATATGTCTCTATCCAGGATCTTTGCTAAAGACTATCACTGGTGTTCATGTGTAAACTGGAAGACCATCAGATTTTTTTAGTGATTGCAGTCAGAGAGGTGAAGTGTGAACATTCCCACCTGGAAGGCAAACAGTGAAATAATCAACAAACCATGACAGATGTTTTATCAGATTGAATGTTAACGATCAGATTTCCTCCCTAAAGAGAACTCCGGAGTTCTGGAATTCATGTTGACTCCTTGAAATCCAGAAAGGCTTTTAATTCCTGTGAGGGTCAGAGAAAGAACGAATGCTTGTGTCCACAGATGGAGGATTTATGATTTAAAAACATAAACAGTTGAATAGCTTGCTGATGAAAAAGGATAAGTAAAATTCTTTGAATTATCTGCATGTGAAGTTATACAGACCATTTTGTTCTGTAGAATGTGTTCATGTCAGGGATTCCTTTCATGAAAGTTCATCAAAGATTTCTAAGTGTGTTTAAGAGATTAGTTTACTCTATATTTGCCTCCCAGTATTAATTTTGGCCCATGACTTCTGTCAAACCACCAAATCAACACATAATTAACACTGCATTATTCACACTATTTATATTTTAAAAACTTGCATGTGTTCTTTTCTTAATAGTTTTCTTTTTAAGAGTCTAAAAAACTCTGAGTTCTGTTGGTGAAAGACTACAAAACCATGCGCAGTTTAAGTTTCTTGGATTGATTTCCTTCACCATTCTCCAAAGAGAAGAACATTTTTGTCCCGATGAGATGTTCAGTGTGCATCATGCTGAGTAGAAGGCTGTGGAACAGTAAGGATAAAACAGGAGGCATGATTATGGATCGAGAACAGTGTTTTTATGGGTGTGGTTTCACTCTCATGCGTTTACCCAGACCATTTGAGCAGTGTTCACATCTCAACTCGTTCAGCAAAAGTACACCAAGCTCCGTTTCTTTGTTTCCTTGGAGCCATGGATTCTTAAATGACCAATTCCCTTATCAAATGCCTGCTGATTCTTATATGTCTGGCCTCAGTGAGACTCATTATTATCCAAATGTAAACAGGCTTCCAAAATTCCAGATGCCATCACAAGGAACGGCAGCACCCAACCACACTGACCACAGATTAATATTCGTCGATCTCACCCCCAGGGAGTACCAGACGATTTGTGATTACATGTGGAACCAGAAATATTTGAAGATTTCTCACTCTTCCATTGCAAAAGCATCAGAGAACTACATCTTCTTGATTGATTCTTACATGATCTTGATTGATATGCCTTATGATAGGCTCCCAAAAATATAAAAGCATACCTTTTAAGACGTTCTTCTGCTTCAATATCATACCAATGGTAGACGGGTTTGGCCATATACCTTTGTGATATCACTCGAACCCATTTCTTCTTCTCACTCGCACCAGAAATCGTGTGTGTGTGTGTGTGTGTGTGTGTGTGCATGTGTGCGCGCCCATGTGTGTGCACGCATGTGTTGACCATGTCATCTTAGCAGAGTTATAATCTTACAAAATGTTTATGGAAGGTTTAAAAACCTGAGTCAAGTAATAAAGCATGAAACAACAGTAACTCTGTCCTTTACACAAAAAGCCTAATGGTAAATGCAGCTCCATAATAGCCAATGGGAGGTAGCTGCGTCATCCCTCCTAGCCAATGGGAAGCTAGCGGGGCAGGATGTTTGAACGTCATTTATGGGAGAGCAGCCCGTGCATTGTTTGAATGTTTGAATGCCGTATTTTAATGTTTGAATGGCATGTTTGAATTTTTAAGATGGCGCTTTCATAACGTGAACTTGTTTCGTATTCAGAGACAAAAATTTTTAGGAAAATGTATTTCATAACCTGCATTTTTTTAAATATAATATACACATACACACTCTATTTGACGTGATAAGCACCTAGGTTGCTTAAAAATTGGAGTGGGTGGGCGCTTATTCAAATGTTACCAGTCGAGTGAAACTGTAAGTGTTTATTACTATCGAGGTGGAAAACATGAATAATAACAGAACAATAAAAGAGTTTTAATGGTATTTTGTGTTATTCATTTTCTGGTATCAACCAAACTATTTACATGAAAGCTGAAAATAAAAAGAAAACAGCATAATTAAAAAAAAAAAAAAAGACTTTTCCTTCCCTTACTTTTCCCTCCCGGTGCTTTTCCTTTAAACATTTCCATTAAACATTTCCTTTAAACATTTTCTTTAAACATTTTCCCAAGCAAAATGAGCCCATCAACACAAATGTCAACTTTAGCACATGGCATGTTGGATCAAGATGGTATGTTGAAAGCTCATGGCCAGGAACATCTTTACATTTATGTAGTTAGTGAGCACAAGAATCGGGTGAAAAATCCTCGCCATCACCTTCTTATAGGTCCATATCTGGCTCATCGCTCCATTCATTCAGAGCATCCGATCGTTTTGCTGGAGATGTTTCTAATGGTTCATCGGTTGTTGGACATTTACAAAGAGAACACAGCAAAATATATTCCTATTTTTTAAAGCACAGCAAAACACGTGTTGTTAAAATGTGTTCTTCAAATGTGTTTTTAATGATGAACTTTAGACATTCCCCAGTGGAAGGGGTTTGGAAATACCATGTAAACTCACTTTTACAGGCAGCGAATGTATATATATATATATATATATATATATATATATATATATATAGACTAGTCCTTCTCAAAAAATTAGCAGATTGTGATAAAGTTCATTATTTTCTGTAATGTACTGATAAACATTAGACTTTCAAATATTTTTGATTCATTACACACAACTGAAGTAGTTCAACCCTTTTATTGTTTTAATATTGATAATTTTGGCAAAAAAGTAAAGAAAAACAAAAAAATCCCTATCTCAAAAAATTAGCATATTTCATCCGACCAATAAAAAAAGTGTTTTTAATACAAAAAAGTCAACCTTCAAATAATTATGTTCAGTTATGCACTCAATACTTGGTAGGGAATCCTTTTGCAGAAATGACTGCTTCAATGCGGCATGGCATGGAGGCAATCAGCCTGTGGCACTGCTGAGGTGTTATGAAGGCCCAGGATGCTTCAATAGCGGCCTTAAGCTCATCCAGTGTTGGGTCTGGCGTCTCTGAACTTTCTCTTCACAATATCCCACAGATTCTCTATGGGCTTCAGGTCAGGAGAGTTGGCAGGCCAATTGAGCACAGTAATACCATGGTCAGTAAACCATTTAGCAGTGGTTTTGGCACTGTGAGCAGATGCCAGGTCGTGCTGAAAAATGAAATCTTCATCTCCATAAAGCTTTTCAGCAGATGGAAACATGAAGTGCTCCAAAATCTCCTGATAGCTAGCTGCACTGACCCTGCCCTTGATAAAACACAGTGGACCAACACCAGCAGCTGACATGGCACCCCAGACCATCACTGACTGTGGGTACTTGATACTGGACTTCAGGCATTTTGGCATTTCCTTCTCCCCAGTCTTCCTCCAGACTCTGGTACCTTGATTTCCGAATGACATGCAAAATTTGCTTTCATCCGAAAAAAGTACTTTGGACCACTGAGCAATGGTCCAGTGCTGCTTCTCTGTAGCCCAGGTCAGGCGCTTCTGCCGCTGTTTCTGGTTCAAAAGTGGCTTGACCTGGGGAATGCGGCACCTGTAGCCCAGTCCACTGCTTCCACAGGTCCCCCAAGTTCTGGAATCGGCCCTTCTCCACAATCTTCCTCAGGGTTCGGTCACCTGTTCTGGTTGTGCAGCGTTTTCTGCCACACTTTTTCCTTCCCACAGGTGTCCCATTGAGGTCCCTTGATACAGCACTCTGGGAACAGCCTATTTGCTCAGAGATTTCTTTCTGTGTCTTATCCTCTTGCTTGAGGGTGTCAATGATGACCTTCTGGACAGCAGTCAGGTCGGCAGTCTTACCTATGATTGCGCTTTTGAGTAATCAACTAGGCTGAGAGTTTTTAAAAGCCTCAGGAATCTTTTGCAGGTGTTTAGAGTTAATTGGTTGATTCAGATGATTAGGTTAATAGGTTAATAGCTTGTTTAGAATACCTTTTCATGATATGCTAATATTTTGAGATGGGAATTTTGGGTTTTCAAGAGCTGTATGCCAAAATCATCAGTATTCAAAAGACCTGAAATATTTCAGTTGGTATGCAATGAATCTAAAATATATGAAAGTTTAATTTTTATAAGTATATTACAGTATTCTAATTTTTTGAATAATAATATATATATATATAAGGACAGGACAAAGACTTTCTATTGAAACTCCATTTATCACTACAGATCTGTTTCGAGGGGTGGTGAAACCATCCTCTCTCTTCAGGTGATTATAGAAGAATATAATATATTCTTATATAATATATTATTAATTAATAATAGTAATAATTAATTAATTAGTAATATTAATATATTATAATATATATCTTATATAATATATTCTTCTATAATCACCTGAAGAGAGAGGATGGTTTCACCACTCCTCGAAACAGATCTGTTGTGATAAATGGAGTTTCAATAGAAAGTCTTTGTCCTGTCCTTTTATTTTTATTTGCTCTACCAAAAAGTATTGAGCACTCTCCTACGGAAGGATCAACTCAGAAAATCCTCTATATATATATATATATATATATATATATATATATATATATATATATAGGCATGTGTGTGTGTGTGTGTGTGTGTGTGTGTGTGTGTGTGTGTGTGTGTGTGTGTGTGTGTGTGTTGTATAATGTTTATATTTTTTCAATAAATATCACAGTAAAATTTTTCTTAATCATTGCTACATTTTACGACATTAATACTGTAAGTAAGAATGTCTATAGAATGTGTTTAAGAAGCATATTTTAGTGCATGTAATACATACATAGTTCAACAAGGTCTTAGAGAGTGAGAGGATGCCAGAGGAATGGAGGAGAAGTGTGATGGTGCCCATTTTTAAGAACAAGGGAGATGTGCAGAGTTGTGGTAACTACAGAGGGATAAAGTTGATGAGCCATACGATGAAGTTATGGGAAAGAATAGTGGAAGCTAGACTCAGGGCAGAGGTCAGCATTTGTGAACAACAGTTTGGTTTCATGCCAAGAAAGAGAACCACAGATGCAGTGTTTGCTTTGAGGATGTGAATAGAGAAGTACAGAGAAGGTCAGAGGGAGTTGCATTGTGCCTTTGTGGATCTGGAGAAAGCATATGACAGGGTGCCAAGAGAGGAACTGTGTTATTGCATGAGGAAGTCTGGAGTAGCAGAGAAGTATGTTAGAGTGGTGGAGGACATGTATGAGAGATGTAATACAGTGGTGAGGTCTGCTGTCAGTGTGACAGAAGAGTTCAAAGTGAAGGTGGGACTGTATCAAGGGTCACCTCTGAGCCCCTCCTTGTTTGCTATGGTGATGGACAGGCTGACAGACAAGGTTAGACAAGATTCCCCATGGACTATGATGTTTGCAGATGACATTGTGATCTGTAGTGAGAGCATAGATTCAGTGCAGGAAAATCTAGAGAGGTGGAGGTATGCCCTGGAAGGGAGGGGATTGAAGGTTAGTCTCAGTAAGACAGAATACATGTGTGTGAACAACAAGGACCCAAGAGGAACTTTGAGGTTACAGGGGGAAGAGATAATGAAGGTGGAGGATTTTAAGTACTTAGGCTCAACAATCCAGAGCAATGGAGAGTGTGGAAAAGAGGTGAAGAAGCGTGTGCAGGCAGGTCGGAATGGTTGGAGAAAAGTGTCCGGTGTGATGTGTGATAGGAAGGTATCGGCAAGAATGAAAGGAAAAGTGTACAAGACGGTGTTGAGGCCAGTGATGTTGTATAGTTTAGAAACAGTGGCGCTGGGGAAAATACAGGAGGCAGAGCTGGAGGTAGCAGAGATGAAAATGTTGAGGTTCTCTTTGGGAGTAACGAGGATGGATAGGATCAGGAATGAGTACATCAGAGGGACAGCACATGTACGAGGTTTTGGAGACAAAGTCAGAGAGGCTAGATTGAGATGGTTTGGACATGTACAGAGGAAGGATAGTGAGTATATTGGTAGTAGGATGCTGAGGTTGGAACTACCAGGCAGAAGGCCCAGAGGAAGAACAAAGAGACGATTCATGGATTTGGTGAAGAAGGACATGAAGGCAGTTGGTGTAAGAGAAGAAGATGCAGAGGATAGGGTGAGATGGAGGCAAATGACTCACTGTGGCGACCCCTGAAGGGAACAGCCAAAAGGAAAAGAAGAAGAAGAAGAAGAATAGATATAAAGTATTTTACTTCTGGTTGATCATTCACGCATGTAATATGATACATGGAGTTTTACTACAGAACTCGCGGATTATTTTCACTCGTGGGAGGGGCCAGAACCAAACCCCCGCGAATACCGAGGGACTACTACATGTGCTCCCCAACTTACGTTCTTGTTTGTTTCCGGATGGCTGAACGGAAGTTGAAAACGTAAGTTGTTACTGTATGTTCCAGTGACGTATGACGTTCATACTGTAATATTCATCCATAAATACCATTACCGTATCTCATAAAACACCCCTAAATCAATTATTATAAACATAACATTGTAAAATAATATCAAAAATATTAAATCATATCAATATTAATTTCAAATAAATTAAATTCAAGCAAAATAATTTCAAATAGATAAATTTTAATCTAATTCACTCATCAAATATCAAATACAGTATCAAATATTACCTTTAACATTCTCTATGATGCGATCTTTTTGCTTGTAAATGATTCCGATGGTCAACGGATGGTCACTTCATGTACCTGAGCCGAGTCACTTTCCATGAAGCTGAGCAGAGTCACTTTACATGAAGCTTATAACAGCCAATCAACGCTTACAATATGTGAGGCGCTCAACATTGAAAGTACCTTGCTTGCTTACCTCCACCTTGTTTGTGCTTGAGACAAAGCGCAGGTTATACAGTCTTTCAAGTGAGCAAGGGCGCCATTGAATACTTGTTTAGTACTCAGCCTGCACTGATGTGAATCACCAACAGAGCGGCGAGTTCTCTTTCTTTTCTGGATTCGGGTTTTCATTCATTTTACAACTCTCTTTGCTTAACTGAGTATGCATCGTAGATTGCGCTAGTCCGAGCAGATAGTTAAATTCAGTCTTGGGAAAATTGGAAATTCCGGCATTTGCCAGAAAACTTGCACCCATGCTAGTAGGCTTATGCTTCTGACCAACCATATTTGCCTAGGGTTACAAAAGTCCGCAAAACACTGTAAACACAAAGATCACAAAGATGACGTCTTAACACCAGGGTAACACGCAGTGAACTGTGAAGAATTAGGGGCACGTTCAGTCTGTTGTTTGTAAATAAGGGACGCAGCGTCATTGCGTTATTCCGTCAGCGTACTACATAGGTACGTGTTTTACTCAAAATTTGACATAATTTTTTTTTTAAAAGCATTACATCGAAAAAACGTAAAACGGATGAACAAGTCAGGGAGCGTCTGTATTATTGAAATGTGTGATCGTGTGATTAGACAACAGTCTAATATATTTTATGTAAAATACAAGTTTTGCGCAAACGTGTGGTGTGCCTGGCAGTATTTACTGTCATTACAGTAAAAAGTGAATTTACCAAATACTAATAATTAAGGTAACGGGGAGGCTGGTGCCCACCCCAGCTGACTCTGGGCAAGGGCAGAGTACACTCTGGACAGCCCGCCAGGCCATCAGAGGGCAAAAACATGCTGACGGCTATGCAGCTACTCTTGCCAAAAGTCAGCAATGGTTCTTTTACATGAACCTCTCACCATAGACAGTGAAAGACATGACCGGCCTTTGATAACCCAGTTCACTGCACTGGGGAAACAGTGACAACCTGGTTAGAGTGGGGCTTGAAATCCCAACCATAGGATCAGTGATCCAGCACCTTTACCACCAGGACAACACTGCCCATTACAAAATACAAATACAGTGGAGCCTTGGTATTCGAACTTAATCCGTTCCAGACGACTGTTCAGATTCCTATTTGTTCAATTCCCAATTTGCTTTTCCCATTACAAATAATGTAAATTGTCTTAATCCGTTCCGTCGTCTTTTGAACAAAGTTAACAGTACCATAACTCATACCATAGGTCCACAAATTAAGTGAAAACATGATTGAATACAGTACACTATGTTATGGTCTGCATTGTGAGAGACTCTTTAACTTTTCTGTTTCTCTAACAGTGACTACGATTTCCCCATTTCATCTATGAAAACAGGTGTGCTTTATTGTTCACAGGGAAGGCAATCGAGCACATGCACTAGAGCATTAGAAACACAGAAATCAAACTAAAGCGGGAACTGGTGGAGCACAGTTTCGTTTGATTTGCCAGTTTCTCTGCATCTCTCACAGTGACTACGATTTCCCCATGATCTAGTGCCTGTCCTGTGAACAATAAAACACACCTGTTTTTAAATAATACACCTGTTTTCAATAAAACGCACCATTTTATGTAGTGCTTTCCCTCTGGGCGAGAGTGGCTAGATCTAAGGTACAGCAGCTCACCAGGCCATCGCAGGCCTCGGGGCGATTTGGAATAGCCAATTAATTTATTGTGCATGTTTTTGGACTGTGTGAGGAAACCAGAGTACCCAGAGTAAACCAACACAAGCATGTATAGAACATGAAAACTCTACACAGACGTGTGTATGTAACACCAGCTTGATATAGCTGTGCTAGATTTTATACTAGGTTCTAGAGGAGTAAAATGAATTGTGGAGATTTGAATTTGAACAGCCGGCAGATTTATTACAATTAACAATACTACAAGAAACAGTGCAAATAATGTTGTAGAACTTTCTTTACAAATTAAAAATAAAATAAAATAAGCTTAAATCTCTAAGGTTTGATTCGTGTGAACCCGGGAGTCTTTTCCAGGATTGTGATCTGTTTGGGATACAGGTGTTTTTATCTGTTCTTATCTGGGATCCTGTGATTTGAAGTGGTTGGGTCTGTAGATCTACTCTCGCATCCAGAGAACAGTTGGCCACACTGCTTCTGGATCCACCAAGAGTTCTCACTGGATTTGGCTCGCCATCCGTGTCCGAAACCAGCTTCAAGATCAAATCCAGATCCATTAAAAAACCAGTCGGAGTTTCCAAGAAAACAAACTCTCTCCACCCGGTTCGATTGAGAGAGAACAAAACACATACAAGACTTCGTGTCGCTTTTCGAGGGCTCTGTATGCGTCCTGCTCTTCACGCTCTCCTACACGCTCTGCTGGTCGCATGCAGCACGTGCCTATGACGCTGCTCAAGGGACTAGGAAACTAGTGCTTTCAGGGAGTGTTGGAAACTAGGGTTTTTTCCAATAAATTTAGTAACCATGTGTTTACATGTGTTACATGTAGAAAAGCTGGGAATCGAACTCACCGTTCCACCAGAGGTGTTTGTTTATTATTATGGGATGTTATAAAGAGCAGATCACATCGCAGTACGCTCAGTGAGTGGATGGATTCCCCATCCCTCTGTCTCTCTGTCTGTCTCTCATGTTGTCTGGTGGTGTTTTTTAACGACACTGTAACATTCCACCTGCGGAGATTTATGCACTGCTTCTAGTTTGGCCTGTAAAAGTAGGAAGGATTAACGGTTGTTTTCTCCTCCAGTGCTATCAGTGTTACTCCAACACCCACACACACACACACACACACACACACACACACACACTCTCTCTCTCTGAAGATAAATAAGTACTATTGAGATTGCTTCTATCCCACTGGTACATAACTAAAACTGTTTAAACACACACTTAGAGCCTCAGCAAGAAACAGCAGCCGGGACTTTTTTAAAATCACCTTTCAACCAGTGATCGTATTGAATAACAGGAAAGCAAGTGTACGCCATCACTCCCTCCATCAAATGTAGCCAGTTAGCTCCTATAGGCTCTCAGCCACAGTGACTCTGTGCATTAAACTGGACTCAAACTCGTGAGCTCCTGGTACATAATGGCATTCATTTATTATTTGGCTGTCCAACACTTTCATGAATTTGATATGAAACCAGCTTCAAGATCAAATCCAGATCCACTAAAAAACCAGTCGGAGTTTCCAAGAAAACAAACTCTCTCCACCCGGTTCGATTGAGAGAGAACAAAACACATACAAGGCTTCGTGTCGCTTTTCGAGGGCTCTGTATGCGTCCTGCTCTTCACGCTCTCCTACACGCTCTGCTGGTCGCATGCAGCACGTGCCTATGACGCGTTCAAGGGGACTAGGAAACTAGTGCTTTCAGGGAGTGTTGGAAACTAGGGTTTTTTCCAATAAATTTAGTAACCATGTGTTTACATGTGTTACACCCTCCCCCCTTGAATAAGCATGAGTCCCGTCATGTACTTAAATGTTTGTTTAAACATCATAGATCTGATGGTTTTCATAGCTACTAAATGACTCTAGGGCTTGGTTAAAGTTATCCAAGAACCGTTGTGCAAAAGATATCAGCGGTTGACCCAATTGAGGGTAATGAAACCGTCCTGGGGCTCGCTTTAATCTTTCAGATTTTCTCACATTGGGAGTTTCATTTGTTGTTTCAATTGTCTGTTCTGTTTGTTGGTCAATCACATCACCATTTTGCTCTGTGTCCACAATATTAACGTCTGGTCCTCCTTGTATTTGGTTTTCATCATCTCCTCCTTCCATGACATCTGAATGTGATTCCTCTTTGAGTAGTTCGGCCTCATTCTGATTTTCCTGTTCATTGTCCATCTCATCTGTGTCTGTCTCAACTGAAACTGTTGGGTGCAAGGAGGTATCCTTATTGAGTGAGAGTGGTTCATTTGAAATATCCGAGTTTGTTGTCTGGTTTCGTACATTTGATTGGTCTTGATTATTGTCATAAATCTTAATGAATGTCTCTGTTTCGATTGAAGGTTGTCCTGGCATGGGTTCATACTCCTCCTCTGATTCTGACAGATCTGTGTCCTGTGGTTCGGAAGGACTTTGTCGAGTTTTATGCGTCTACGTGGAGGTTTTGGTCTTGTCTCAACTTCATCGTTAATGTCTGAGAGGTCACCACACGCAAGTAAAAGGTCTCGGTGAAGAGTTCTACTTGGACCATCACCTCTCTCTGGTCGAACCACATACACAGGAACATTTTCCATTTTCTTGACAACACGGTACACCATGCATTCCCATTTGTCGGCAAGTTTATGTTTATTGCGCAAACGGACATTTTTGACTAAAACTCTATCTCCTGCTTCAAGAGTGGATTCTCTGACTTTCTTATCAAATCTGCTCTTATTGCGCTCTGCAACTTTTGGAGTTTTCAAGGGCAATTTGGTAACTTTCTTCGAGTTTAGCCTTTAGACTGCGCACATACTGAGAATGGGATGCAGGTGAGTCCCCTGTAACGGGCAACCCAAAGGCAAGGTCAACTGGTAGCTTAGGCTTACGGCCAAACATCAACTCATAAGGACTAAACCCAGTAACCTCACTCTTTGAACAGTTGTAGGCGTGTGTGAGAGGCTTGACAAAATCACGCCAATGAACTTTTTGGTCATCCTTCAGAGTACCTAACATACTAAGGAGGGTTCGATTGAATCACTCTACAGGGTTACCCCTCGGGTGATAAGGACTGGTTCTCACTTTTTTGATACCCGTAATAGCACACAGTTCCTTAATCACATGTGACTCAAAATCCCTCCCCTGGTCACTATGGAGGCGTTCGGGGAACCCGTAGTGAACCAAAAAGTTTTCCCAGAGATTTTTAGCCACAGTGGTTGCCTTTTGATCACGAGTGGGCAAGGCCACCGCATATTTAAATAAAATGATCTGTGATGACTAAAACGTCCTTGGTACTCTTACTATCGGGCTCAATCGAAAGAAAGTCCATGCAGACCAATTCCATTGGTCGCGTGGTTTTAATATTAACTAAAGGCGACCTTTTCAGGCAAGGACTTTCTTGAACACAACGACCACAGTTCTTTATTTTGGTCTCAATGTCATGACCCATCTTAGGCCAATAAAATCTTGCTCTCACTAGTTCATGAGTCCTCTCCCACCCCATATGACCCATGTCATCGTGGAGTAACTTTAGAACAGTGGGTCTAAGTGAGACAGGGAGTACAAGCTGGTAAGTTGTATCTGGGTCACATTGTCGTCTCCTGAACAAAAGGTCATCCCTCATTTCAAGACGTTTCCATTCTCGGAGCATCAGTTTTATTTCAAATGTTTCTCTGTTGTTATGTGGAACATCTGCTCCAGCTTCAAGTAACTGAATGACATGATTGATGCTCGGGTCAGATCTTTGTTGTTCTTTAAGCTCATGAGCAGAAAACAAGGGAACAGTTACTTGACCAGATGTTTCAGCATCACTGTATACATCAGGAATTGCATCAGCATTCATAGCCAAGGACTCAACAAGAATGACATGAGGTGAATCTTTGGTTTTCTCATTGAGAAAATGCTTGTGACATACTGCTGCAATAGTATCAGGACATAAATCACTACATCGAGGAGGGGATCCGAGAAGACGTGAGGTGAGTTGTTGTATTCGGTTCTCCTCTTCTAATGTCACATAATCCGCAGCTAGTGTTTGGTGGGGCCTTCGTGATAGGCCATCTGCGTCCTGGTTAGCCTTTCCAGCTCTGTATTTGATTTGGAAATTGAAGGTGGATAGCGCTGCTAACCAGCGATAGCTAGCTGCATCAAGCTTTGCAGTGGTCAGAATGTATGTAAGCGGATTATTATCCGTTACAACTGTGAATTCATTACCATAAAGGTAATCATGAAACTTTTCTACAATGGACCATTTCAGAGCTAGAAATTCTACCTTATGAGCTGGATATCTGGTTTCGCTTGGTGTCAGCCCCCTACTGGCATAGGCTATGACGCGCATTTTACCACCTTGCTCTTGATAAAGAGCGGCACCTAGGCCTGTAGAGCTGGCGTCGGTATGCAGAACATATTGGAGCTTTGGATCTGCAAAGCCCAATACAGGAGAGGATGTTAATTTCTCCTTAATGCATTCAAAGGCTGACTGACAGACAGATGTCCACCTCTCGGCAAAAGGTTCTCGAGGGTTGAAATACTTAGAAGTGTCGGTTCGTTTCTGGACTTTTCTATAAGGTGGGTAGCCACATGTAAGGTCGTTTAAGGGCCGAACTATCTTTGAATAATCTTTAACAAATCGGCGATAGTAGCCGGTGAACCCTAAAAACGACTTGAGTTGCTTCAAGTTTTGTGGCACTGGCCAGGTCTTAATGGCTGCTACTTTTTCAGGATCTGTTTCTAATCCATTTCTTGAAACAATATGGCCTAAATATTTAACCGATGTCTGAAAAAAGCGACATTTCTGGGGGGACAACTTTAAGCCATATTCACGAAGACGGTCCAAAACATGCTTTAGCCTCTGTTCGTGTTGCTCTAGGGCAGGGGTCACCGACCTTTTTGAAACCGAGAGCTACTTCTTGGGTACCAATTAATGCGAAGGGCTACCAGGTCAAAACACACCTCTGAAATTACAAATTTGCTCAATTTACCTTTAATTATATGTTATCATTAATAATTAATGATATTTATCTATGTGAAGATATTGATTTGATTTAAAATATATTCAAAAAAATTAGATGCAGCTCAATGGAGAGTGGCGCTATGGAGCTGTGGGCCTGTCCTAAAACTAGCAGTGAACAGGTCCGCGGGCAACTTATAGTGTCCTTGCGGGCTACCTGGTGCCCACGGGCACCACGTTGGTGATCCCTGCTCTAGGGAGTCTGAGAAAACAATCAAATCGTCTAGGAAGACGAGCACCTCCTTAAGATTAATGTCTCCCATGCACCTCTCCATTAACCTCTGAAAGGTGCTGGGAGCATTTGTGATTCCCTGAGGCATTCGATTGAACTCATAAAACCCTAGGGGGCATACAAACGCTGTTTTGGCCTTATCTTCCTCATCCATCTCTATCTGGTAGTAGCCCGACTTTAAGTCCATGACAGAGAACCAGTTTGACCCAGATAGAGCGGAGAAGGTCTCTTCAAGATTTGGTAGCAGCGTGGCGTCTTTAACCGCTTGTACGTTAACCTTACGGTAGTCCACACAGAGACGATACCTCACCCGTCTTTTTCTTAACTACAACGATGGGGGACGAGAAAGGGGATTCTGATGGTCTTATTACCCCGGCATCGAGAAGCATTTTGAGGTGTTTCCTAACAGCTTCGTAGTCATTTGGGTGAATAGGCCTCGACCTCTGTTTTATGGGTGTTTCGTCTTTAAGCTTGATTTTATGCTTAACTCTAGTGGCATGGCCAAAGTCAAGATCGTGGCATGCGAAGACATCACTGTAAGCACTCAGACTCTGTGTGATGCGACTTTTCCACTCCTCAGGCAGAGGTGAATTTTCAAAATCAAAAGTCAACTGGTCCTTCGGTGATGAGGAGTCTGCAGACAAGCGACAACAACCTGCTGAGTTGGTATTGGACAGGTTTTGAGTTTCCAAGACTTGGTCTGCAACATGCAGTTCAGCAAGGACACAGTTGCCAGGAAGCATAATGTCATGATCGGTTTCATTTCTTATCCAAACAGGGTGCTTGTAAGGACTTTGACTTGGCACTGTGATTAGACAGCAGTCAACAAAGATTCCACCTGGAAGGGCTGAGGACATTGGCTGCTCTACTACTGCCCATTTGTCTGTGAGTGGCGAACTTAAGTGGGCACAGCTTTCAAGACAGACCTTCTCGTGAGCTGGAATAACATAAGGTGTGTTGCCCCTCAGTGTCATTAGCCCAAGCTTCCCTGTGCTCTTTGTTTCGTATCTGTGCTCGAGGATTTTTAAAATCTGACTATAGCCATAGACAGCTGGTAGAATGGGAGTGTCTCGACAATGTTCCTCATATAAAACATCGAGGGCATTTGTACCAATTAACACTGGCAAGTCTGTGCTGGAGTGCAAATCAGGTACTATTAGAGCTAATGTAGAAATTTGAGGCTCAGACTCAACAAACTCTTTTGGAAAACCAACTGGAACTTCTACATAGCCTAGATAAGGTACCGCCTGACCGTTTGCACCCTCAACATCTAGGTCACTGATCGGCTGGATTGGAAAATCAACCAGGTGTCTCTGGTAAAAGGAGTGTGAAATAGTCGTAACTTGCGACCCTGAATCTAATAGAGAATTGCAGCTAACGCCAGCTATGTTTATATTAGCAGTGCACCTCTTACCTATTAAGCCCTTGGGAAAGCTAGAATGGTGTTTACTCGTTAGCGTACAACTCTGTTTTGGCTGGGGTTTCTGAGTGGGACTTGTGTCGTTACTAGTTCCAGTTTGTCCCTCAACTGAAACAGGAACTAGTTTAAATCAGTGTTACATTGGTTCTCCCAAGCCTTTTGTTTTGACCTAAGCTCTTTGCGCTTAGCTTCAACAGCTTTGGGGTTTGGGTCACTGTCACAAGAGGGGACTATAGGGCCATCCTCGCCACAGTTAAAGCAGAACCATGGGCGAGGCTTTTTGTTACCTTTTCCAAAGCTTTCACTTTTCGGCGGTGAGTTCTGTGTTTGTGTCCCTTTCCGCTGTTGTTTCTTTGCAACTTTGGGGGACTTTGTCTGAGGTTTCTTTTCAACTGTCTTTTCCATGGACGCTTTTAAGGAAGTTAACTGTTCTTGCAGTTGAGCAATTTGTTTCTGCAGTTTCTTTTACTAGAATTGTCTGCAGCAGCAGCTTGAAACTCAGTGTCTGCATAAACATTTAAAGGGTTGGACTGTACCTTTACTTTTGAAAGTCCTAAGTGCTGCTTCATGCGAGTGGACTTAGCTGCTTGTTTATCCTCCTCTGTTCGCAGCAACAAAAGAAGTTCAGAAAAGGTAGGTGGGCTGGATTTCTTTTGTTCTAGATGGAGGCTGGCAATTAGGTTATCATCCCAGCACCCCCTACAGAACTGTTTTAAAAGCTGTCGATCAAAATCACTGACTGTAACGCCTCCCCCTTTAGCAACTTTGCTTAATGTATTCTGGAGCCGGTGCAAGTATGTTGAAGGTTTTTCTCCGGCATTTTGGTTTGTCCTCAAAAATTTCACAAACAGCTCATCAGTATCATCTACATTCCCGTATGCAGAATCGAGCAAGCTCAAAAAGTCTTTTGGGCTGGACAAGGGGCCCAAATGTTTGACAATATTGGCGGCTGGTGGTAAGAGACTTTCAATAATTTTTCTTACTACCTGTCTTTCAGAAACAGAAGAGTCGGCAAGATAAAGCTCAACATGACTGCGCCAAGTGTCATAATCTACTTCCGTATTAGGGCACGGAAATTTTCCAGAGAACGACCTGAACTTGGAAGAGTTCAGATAAGTTTGGGACGTGTCAGCACTTTTGACAATGTGCTCGACAATCACCCTCTGGACTTCAGGGGTGCTCAAGTGTTCGGGATTTAAAATAGGAGTTGGTCTGCTGTTGATTGGAGAACTGGGAATATCAGAGTTTGAGGTAGTTGTGAGAGTTTCCCTATTTGTTTGTGTCACAACAGAATCACCTGTTAAACTTTCAGTTACTGGAGTAGCGTCAGTGGAAGCTATACTTTCACTTTCAGCAGCAGAGGCCTGAAGTTTGCTAAGTTCACCAAGCAACAGTTTCTCATAATCTATTCCGCTTGCTTTGGCAATTCCCTTTAAATCAAAGAGAAAAGACTTGGTCAGATCAGCTGTTAACTTATCACTATAAAGTGGGGATAAGAGCTGAATTTTGTGAACAACCTTTGGGTCAGATGTTGCTCTTTGACATGGTAGTTCAGCCTGAATTGACTCAATAGCAGTGCCATACTCAAACTCAACTACGGCTGTATTTTTAAAGTCAGGGTCAGAAGTAGTAAGTTTCACTGTTCGTGTAATAGAACCATACTTTTCTAAAAACTTAATAACTTCTTCATCAGTCTCAGTACCAGAAAAACCACTAATTAATACAGCATTTGGTACTTTGATACCTTCACGTTCAATGATATCCATATTTCTTTTGTGGGAAAAGTTGTACAAAAACTGTCATAAAACTGCCAAACTGTATGCCAATTATTAATTTAGAGGCAAAATGTAGCCAAAACTCCTCCTGGCTGGCTCGCCACTTTGATGTAACACCAGCTTGATATAGCTGTGCTAGATTTTATACTAGGTTCTAGAGGAGTAAAATGAATTGTGGAGATTTGAATTTGAACAGCCGGCAGATTTATTACAATTAACAATACTACAAGAAACAGTGCAAACAATGTTGTAGAACATTCTTTACAAATTAAAAATAAAATAAAATAAGCTTAAATCTCTAAGGTTTGATTCGTGTGAACCCGGGAGTCTTTTCCAGGATTGTGATCCGTTTGGGATACAGGTGTTTTTATCTGTTCTTATCTGGGATCCTGTGATTTGAAGTGGTTGGGTCTGTAGATCTACTCTCGCATCCAGAGAACAGTTGGCCACACTGCTTCTGGATCCACCAAGAGTTCTCACTGGATTTGGCTCGCCATCCGTGTCCGAAACCAGCTTCAAGATCAAATCCAGATCCATTAAAAAACCAGTCGGAGTTTCCAAGAAAACAAACTCTCTCCACCCGGTTCGATTGAGAGAGAACAAAACACATACAAGGCTTCGTGTCGCTTTTCGAGGGCTCTGTATGCGTCCTGCTCTTCACGCTCTCCTACACGCTCTGCTGGTCGCATGCAGCACGTGCCTATGACGCGTTCAAGGGGACTAGGAAACTAGTGCTTTCAGGGAGTGTTGGAAACTAGGGTTTTTTCCAATAAATTTAGTAACCATGTGTTTACATGTGTTACATGTAGAAAAGCTGGGAATCGAACTCACCGTTCCACCAGAGGTGTTTGTTTATTATTATGGGATGTTATAAAGAGCAGATCACATCGCAGTACGCTCAGTGAGTGGATGGATTCCCCATCCCTCTGTCTCTCTGTCTGTCTCTCATGTTGTCTGGTGGTGTTTTTTAACGACACTGTAACATTCCACCTGCGGAGATTTATGCACTGCTTCTAGTTTGGCCTGTAAAAGTAGGAAGGATTAACGGTTGTTTTCTCCTCCAGTGCTATCAGTGTTACTCCAACACCCACACACACACACACACACACACACACACACACACACTCTCTCTCTCTCTGAAGATAAATAAGTACTATTGAGATTGCTTCTATCCCACTGGTACATAACTAAAACTGTTTAAACACACACTTAGAGCCTCAGCAAGAAACAGCAGCCGGGACTTTTTTAAAATCACCTTTCAACCAGTGATCGTATTGAACAACAGGAAAGCAAGTGTACGCCATCACTCCCTCCATCAAATGTAGCCAGTTAGCTCCTATAGGCTCTCAGCCACAGTGACTCTGTGCATTAAACTGGACTCAAACTCGTGAGCTCCTGGTACATAATGGCATTCATTTATTATTTGGCTGTCCAACACTTTCATGAATTTGATATGAAACACTTGGTGTAGAACCACAGCAAATGACATCAAACTATAGATAAACACAATAAACTACATCCAACCACTGAAAATCATATAAAACTACCAACTCTCAATTTTGACCTGTGATGGCCTGGCAGTCTGTACAAGGTGTACCCTGCCCATGCCCAGAGTCAGCTGAGAAGGGCACCAGTCTTTCCGTAAAACTAATTAGGATTAAGTGGCTCGAAAAATTAATGAATGAAGGATAAAAAGTACCATGGAGAACTCTACAAAACTGTACACGACACAAAACTACAGAGGAGTCCATAAGACTATAATATTGTACAACTGTAGCTTACTGTTGTCTTCTGTAGTTTACTGTAGTACTCTTTGTGTAAAGTTTACTGATAACAAAAATTCTGAGAACAACAACAAAAAAAATCTAAACTACAGAAAACACCAATTCAAGTGGAGTCCCAATTCAAGTTCATCATGCAGTGAAGGTTGCTTTACTGTTTTTAGCAAATCAGATGCTCAGCTTTGCTGTGTTTTAGGACGACGTTCTCAGTGGAAATTATGTTCCTTCTGGGAGGTGAGTTGCTCAACTTTCCTCAGTTTTGTGCCATTTAGTTCATTGATCTCACCAGTCTGATTAAAACTCATGTGTTTGGTCTTTTCAGCAGTTATATAGAGTCCAATGCCATTGGCAGCTTTCTCTAAACCAGGGATGTAAAACCACATTATGAAAATTCCAGGTCACTGAGGGGAGCTAAAATCTGTATGACAAAAGGATTTGTACAGATGCGTACACACTTGTCTTTCCTTCATTTTCCTTTTCTGTCAACATTTAACAGCAACAAGCTAGATTTCAAGCCTGAATTACAAATGACCAGCTGTTTACTTGGAATGGGTTGCTGCCACCTAATGGATGGATGTTGACTCACATATTATGGTAATGGTCTTAATCATGTTGTACAGTATACAGTACATACATATACCTTGATAGTAGAAGAACAAAAAGCCGGAAATGAGTTGGATGATATCATGCTAGCAAGGGGACTATTCCCAGTTGTGGTCTGCAGTTGAATTTTTGAGAAAAACATTGTGGTCTCTATGATACATGCTTTGTGGTTAACCGAGAAAAAATTAAAACTCAAGACATTATCCATCAACATTCAAGCAGTCTTTTCTCTCAAAAGTTTTATCTTGTGAGCTGTTTGTTTACATCATTAACATTATCATAAGATGATAAGTGGTTGATTGGACCCATATGTGACTAAGTGCGCCATTTTTGAAGTGTATTTATTTAAATTCAGTTCATTGTAGGGTCACTTTATTTCCCTCTCACACACAGATGAATGTCTCTGGGAAGTGATAGCCTGAAAGTAGAGTCTGCAGTTAGCAAACATTTGGAAACAGTCCCAAAGGAAAAGAAAGCAAAGACCTTTGATCCCAGATGGAACTCTTAAATTCAGAGGAACGGACGTGGATCAGAATCAGAATCCTTTATTGGTCCTGAAGGAAATTATGTGCACACATACAAGTAAGAGTGAAATAATGATAATGAAAGAGTGAAATTGATAAAGAAAATTTAAGAAAATCACACTCACACACACACACACACACACACACACACACATATATATATATATATATATATATATATATATATATACATACACACAAGGATCCCTCAATACTTCGCGCTTCAATTCGTGCGGCTTCAATTTTTATTAAAAAATAAGGGAATTAACGAAGAATGGGAAAAAAGTTGAAGAAAATGCTGCAAAAACAAGGCCAATTCTGCAAAAAAAAACCTAAACAAACACAAAATGAAAAACAACCCAAAACCTCCCATCAAAACTATTACATTGTTGTATTTGTGTGTGCATGTGCATCTGTGCATGTATGTATGGGTCGTCTTCTTCTCATGCAATGCCATCTGTAAGTGTGTGTATTTATATTTTATTTACAGCTTAAGTTATTTCTTAATGGTCAATTATTATTATGAGCATTTATAGCACTGAATATGTATTTATTGATAATATATACACATATACAAGTACATATACAGTAGGACCTTGACTATTCGCGGTTTTGCACTCGCGCCCCTGCCACGTAACTGTCACGTGATTCAAATTCAACCAATGGCTGTTCTCCCTCCTGCTGATTGGTTAAGATGATGTATATGCCTTTTTTTCATTCGAGCACAAGTTGTCAATGAGCCTTTTCTTGGTGTGTTTTAATTACCAGTTAAGCTCGATTAATGCCACCCAAATGCCAGCTAAGTGCCAGAAAAAGATAATGACATTGGATGTCTCTCCTGAAGAAATAAGACTTTCTCATGAAGAAATGACAGTTTTCTCTGAAGTGCCTGAAAAGGAATAATCATCTGAACTGTTGTAAAGTACTGTAGTATTAAAGTCTTTTTTCAATTATTATTCCAATACAGTACCTAAGTTAATGTTTAGAATGTTTGTGTGTGTGATTTTATGTAGTGTGGTGTCGCATGTTTATCCTTTTGTTTTGTTTATCCAATTTATTACACTTCATGTTCTTTTATGTTCTTTTTGTTATGGTCTGTATTTCGGGGGGACTTTGATTTTGGTGGCTGTGTTCTTTAACTATTTTCTCTCCGCTCCGGCTGAGGGCGTGGCTAACCTGCTCAAATGGCAGTAGTTCACACCTGAATTGACTCCTCTCATCTACTCCCAATAAACACAAGCAGGCTCATCTCTGTGTCAGAGGATTAACTCACATCATGTCCCTGCTTCTTTGTATGCTATAACTCTGATTTTTCCTGCTCCGGCCAGCTGAGGGGCATGGCTGAGTTGCTCGGACTGAATGTAGTTCATACCTGAATTCAATGTGTGCTCTGCTTAAGTGCTTCCCCTTTGAATAATAAATCCAATCTATGCCATCTCACGCTGCCTCCTACCTTCTGGGTCTGGTTGAAAGTTCATTACATCATTACATCGCACTTTCATGTTCTTTTTATATATATATCACAGTACAAAATTAAAGTTTTTACTTAATCATTACTAAATTATATATATATATATATATATATATATATATATATATATATATATATATATATAATTTTGTCAATAAATACCACAGTACAAAATTGAAACGTTTATACTTACATTTTACTACATTAATACTGTATTAATCAGTAAGACTGTCTATAGATTGTGTTTGGGAAACATATTTTACCACATTTAATATGACACATAGGGTTTTACTTCCTGTTGATCATTCTCACATGTAATATGATACATAGGATTTTACTTCCGGGTACAGAACTTGCGGATTATCTTCATTCGCGTGAGGGGTCAGAACCGAATCCCCACAAATCACGGGGGTGTACTGTACGGCACTGGGCAGGAGGTGTGAGATGTTTTTTCTTCCTATAGGGGCATCACAATAAAATAATTGAGAAGCACTGTCTCTGAGCACGGAGAAATGCACGCAGAAGAATACAAGATTAATCAGCCCGGAAAAGCCATTTCCCCAGCAGAGCTCGTAAATCAAAATGTTGCTCGTTGGAAATTTTTGGTGGGATCAAAGCTCGTATTATGGAAAATTCATTCTAAAAGATACCCGTAAGTCAAGGTACCACTGTATATGTAGATTACAAATGTGTATACAGGGATACCTCACGTTAATTGGGACCGAGATCCCCACACGACCATCAAAATCTGCGAGGTAGGATCTCTCTCACACACACACACACACTTGATCTTGATCTTGATAGGTTAGGTGATACGTCGCAAGGACATTAATTCACCGCAACACACACACACACACACACACACACACACACACACACCCCACACTGCCATACAGTACGCCTCCATTATTTGTGGGGGTTGGGTTCTGGCCCCTCACCAGCACCCCACACGCTCTCATTGTGTTCCCTAAGTTGTAGGGAAAAAGCACTGAGCAAACAATGTGAAGTGCAGTAAACTCTATTTATAGTCACACGTGGGTCGCTGGAGAGGGGCTCTGACTGTGGGTACTTGACACTGGGCTTCAGGCATTTTGGCATTTCCTTCTCCCCAGTCTTCCTCCAGACTCTGGCACCTTGATTTCCGAATGACATGCAAAATTTTTTTTTTCATCCGAAAAAAGTATTTTGGACCACTGAGTAACAGTCCAGTGCTGCTTCTCTGTAGCCCAGGTCAGGCGCTTCTGCCGCTGTTTCTGGTTCAAAAGTGGCTTGACCTGGGGAATGCGGCACCTGTAGCCAAGTCCACTGCTTCCACAGGTCCCCTAAGGTCCGGAATCGGCCCTTCTCCACAATCTTCCTCAGGGTCCGGTCACCTCTTCTGGTTGTGCAGCGTTTTCTGCCACACTTTTTCCTTCCCACAGACGTCCCACTGAGGTGGCTTGATACAGCACTCTGGGAACAGCCTATTCGCTCAGAGATTTCTTTCTGTGTCTTACACTCTTGCTTGAGGGTGTCAATGATGGCCTTCTGGACAGCAGTCAGGTCGGCAGTCTTACCCATGATTGTGGTTTTGAGTAATGAACCAGGCTGGGAGTTTTTAAAAGCCTCAGGAATCTTTTGCAGGTGTTTAGAGTTAATTGGTTGATTCAGATGATTAGGTTAATACCGTGTTTCCCCGAAAATAAGACAGGGCTTATATTAATTTTCCTACCAAAATATGATACTAGGGCTTATTTTTAGGTGATGATGTATTTTACATTTTTTTCTATTACATGTCTTATAATATATCTTTGTCTTTATATATTCTTATTTCGTTATATTTCTTTATTTTTTTAAATATTTTAATATCGAGCGATTTTAGCAATTTTTATGGACGCAAGTGTTTGTCCTCGTCTTAAAGCAGCCGCTGCCGTCATCGACTGAGCCTCAACGCGCAAGGATTGATATGCTTTGAGAGCGTACCCTAGGTAAAGCTGCCTAATAGATGAGTCAGCGCTTTCACCTCGAGCCCTAGATTGAGTGAGTAGCAGGCCAATGAATTGCTGCCGCTCTCAACTAGGGCTTATTTTAAGGGGAGGGCCTATATTAAAATCATCTTGTAAAATCACGCTGGGTCTTATTTTATGGTTAGGTCTTATTTTCAGGGAAACACGGTAGCTCGTTTAGAGTACCTGAACATGATATGCTAATTTTTTGAGATAGGAATTTTGGGTTTTCATGAGCTGTATGCCAAAATCATCCGTATTAAAACAATAAAAGACCTGAAATATTTCAGTTGGTGTGCAATGAATCTAAAATACATATGAAAGTTTAATTTGTATCAGTACATTATAGAAAATAATGAACTTTATAACAATATGCTAATTTTTTTTGAAAGACTAGTATATATATATATATATATATATATATATATATATATATATATATATATATATATATATACAAACAGAAAATATATATTTTGCCTATTTTGCACCGATGGCCGAGGTGTGGCTTGTTGGCCCATCAGGAGACTCGCACCACTCCCCATTTACATTAACTCTTGTTGGCAGACGTCCCTTTCCAGGATCTTTGCATCAGATTCTTTCAGTGAGTGCAATACACAGAGGTGATGCTTGGAGCAAGTGATTAAACTTTTATAAGATTGTATGTTGGCTATCAGGTTCCCTCCCTGAAGAGAACTCTGGAGTTCTGGAATTCATGTCAACTCCTTGAAATTCAGAAAGGCTTTCAATTCCTGTGTGGGTCGGAGGAAGAAGAAATGCTTGTTTCCACAGATGGAGGATTTATGAATTAAACACATAAACATTTGCAGATGTCCAGAATCCTCTTTCACCAAAAATTACGTCAGCAAAAGTTAAGCAGGTTTTATTCTGCTGGTGATGTTGTAAAGACCATATTGTTCAGCAAAATGTGTTCGTGTCAGGGATTATTTTCATTAAAGTTTATTGAAGACTTCTGAATGTGTTTGAGAGAATAGTTTGCTCTATATTTGCATCCCATTATTTTTAATTCTAATCCATGAAGTCTGTAAAACCACCAAATTAACACATAATATTCTGCATTATTCACACGTTTTATATTTTAAAAACTTGCATGTATTCATTTCTTATTACTATTCTTTTTTAAGACTGTGAGCTCTGCTGATGAAAGACTACAAAGCCATGCTGCAGTTTCATTTTCTTAGATTGATTTCCGTCACCATTCTCAAAACAGAATAACATTGTTCTCCAGGTGAGATGTTCAGTGTGCATCATGCTGAGTAGAAGGCTGTGTGGAACCGTGGTGATGAAACAGGAGGCGTGATTAGGGATTGAGAACAGTGATTTTATGGGTGTGGTTTCACTCTCATGCATTTACTCACACCATTTCAGCTGTGTTCACATCTCATCTTGTTCAGCAAAGGTACACCAAGCTCCGCTTCTTTGTTTCCTTGGAGCCATGGATTTTCAAATGACCAAATCTCTTATCAAGTGCCTGCTGATTTTCATCTGTCTGATCTCAGTGACAATCAGTAATGTTGAGAAATGCCCATATTCAAGCAGGCCTCCAAAATGCCAGGTGCAATCAAAAGAAGCAGAGGAAGCCAACCACACTGACCACAGCTTAATATTCGCCGATCTCACCCCCAGGGAGTACCAGATGGTTCGTGATTACATGTGGAACCAGAAGGATTTGAGGATTTCTCGCTCTTCCATTGCAAAAGCATCAGAGAACTATATCTTCTTGATTGATCTCTTGCTTCCGAAAAAAGCAGAAGCTCTCAGATACCTAGATTCTTATGGACTCAAACCTCAACGCCAGGCCAGAGTAGTGGTGTTTTTTGGAGAGTTTAACTATCTTAAAGAGTATGTTGTAGGACTTCTGCCTGGTCCCATCCATCATCAGGACGTCACAAAGGAGAAGTATAACGTAGAGGGCCTACCCTTCATAGCCCGTCCTGTAACGATTGGAGAATATGTGCAGCTTTTTTATTTTGTGCATGGAAATATCTTTCATCAGCTGAAGACAGAACTGAAGGAAAGCTTCGGTTATGACCCAGAAAAGCCAAACCTCAGCATTTTTGAAGGGATGCCCAGAGGAGTAAAATCAGGTGATCGAAGAACATGGATATCATTTTTTCGGGATTTCAATGGCATGTATATCAAACCAGTTGGCTTTGAAATTTTAGTGTGTCATGAAAGTAAAAACTCTGCGGACTGGACCCTTGAAAAGCTCTTGTACAACGGCATATATTTTGACAGCATTGAGCAGTTTAAAAAAAGTTATGCAGACGGTTCTTTACAAAAGATAGTCTTTAAAAACATTTCTAATTACGCCTCACTGAAACCGAGAAGCAAACCTACAGGGCTGGGTCCGCATCAGTATTACCTCCAAGGCAAGCGCTTCAGCGTGAAGCAGAACCAGGTCATATACAAGGACTGGACATTTGCATTCGGTCTGAGTTCACTGACTGGTATGCGAGTGTTTGATGTTCGTTTCAAAGGAGAAAGGATCATCTACGAGCTCAGCGTTCAGGAGGCCATGTCCGTATATGGCTCTATAACTCCAGGGATGATGCTCACCAAATTCCTGGAGTCAGGCTTTGGCATTGGCCGATTTGCCTATGAACTGGTTCGTGGTGTTGACTGTCCATATTCAGCTACTTACATAGATGTTTACCGCTACATTGATGTCAACGCAACACAACTTTTCAGAAATGCCATCTGCATCTTTGAGCACGATGTGGGACGGCCATTACGTCGTCACTTTTCAGATATATATGAGAAAAGCTATGGAGGGCTGCCCAACAGTGCCCTGTATATCCGTTCCATAACAGCCATTGGCAACTATGACTACATCTGGGACTTCATCTTCTACCAAAGTGGCACAGTGAAGGCCAGTGTTCATGCAACTGGTTATATATCATCCTCTTACAAGGTGCCCGGAAATCTCAAGTATGGCCACCAGGTTGCCGAAAATGTGCTCGGAAACATGCACACTCACTTTGTTAATTTTAAGGTGGATCTGGATATTTTAGGTAAGTGAAGACTGTTATCTTTATTTCCCACCTGGAAAGCATCTTAAATACATTCATTCATTTTCTGAACCGCTTAATCCTAATTAGGGTTGCAGGGAGGCTGGCGCCCATCTCAGTCAACTCAAGGTGGAGGCAGGGTACACCATGGACAGCTCAACAGGCCATCACAGGGCCACACTCACACAATTTACACTCACTCACATCTGGGGGTAATTTAAAACAGACAATTAACCTACTGTGCTTGTTTTTGGACTGTGGAAGGAAACCAGAGTACCCAGAGAAACCTCAAATACAAGAAGAACATGAAAATGCCACTCAGAGGTGCCCAAGCTGGGAATCAAACCCAAACCTTCTTGCTTTGAGGAGAATGTGCTAACCACTATGTCACCATGTTGTCCAGCTTAAATACACTACCAGTCAAAAATTTGGACACCTTTTAATTAATTTAGAATAAGTTGGTGTGCCCAGATTTCCCAGGGTGTAACTCATCTTTTAGCCACCTTTACCCAAAGTCAGCTGAGATAGGCTCCAGCCGCTCTATGACCCTGGTAGGATTAAGCAGTTTGGCAAATGACCAAGTTGATTCCCAAATCACAAACATTTGTTTTTATTGCATTGGAAAAGTCCTAATTGTTCCATTCATGGGGTGAATAATTTGTTCTAAAATTTGCTTTAATAAATGAGAAATAACTACAAGTGCACCCTGGCTTTCCACCCTCAGTGTATTTCTCCAGTGATTTGTATGTGTAGTACTCATGAATAAGTTCAGAACCTTCAGTGAAAGGGAAAGAGGCTTTAAATCAGGAAAATGGAAAGAAATTGAGACAGGCAGTAGAGCGGAGCCTGTACCCAGTCCATATTATTATTATTATTATTATTGTGGATGCTTATATAGCGCAATTTCATACACACGTCTGCTCAATGCGCATGAGACCCCAGCGCTCCCTGTGCTCCAGGTACAATTCACCACTGTACGGTACCAGTTGTTGCATTGTTCTATACTTTTGATGCTGAGAGCCAAGCAGGAAGCAGCAACTACCAAATTTTAACGTCTCATGGTATGACGCAGCTGGATTCGAACTCCGACCTTCCGGAGGATAAAGCGGACGCTCTACCAACTAAGCTAAATCCCCGTAGTGGTGAAGTGGGAGCTGGGCCACAAAGCAAATCTCTCAATTTACCAGTTGATCTACATTTCAGCTTTCACCTGTGGTGACAAGCTTTGGGTAGTGACCGAAAGAACAAGATCGCGGATACAAGCCGCTGCAAAGAGCTTCCTTCGCCGGGTGGTGGGGCTCACCCTTACAGATAGAGTGAGAAGCTCAGCCATCCGGTGGGAGCTCGGTGTAAAAGCGCTGTTCCTCCACATTGAGAGAAGCCAGTTGTGGTGGCTCGGGCATCTGGTTAGAATAAATCTAGAATGCCTCCCTGGTGTGGTGTTTTGAGCATGTTCGACTGGGAAGAGACCCCGGGGTTGACATAGAACACACTGGAGGGATTATGTTTCTCATCTGGTCTGGAAACGCCTCAGTGTCCCCCCGGGAGGGCTGGAGGAAGTGGCTTGGGAGAGGGACGCCTGGACCTCATTGCTTAGGCTGTTGCCCCCATGACCCAACCCTGGATTAAGAAGAGGTAGATGATGATGATGATGATGATGATGATGATAATGATGATGATAAAAGTATTAGCAAAAATACTGAGTATGCTTAATATGCACCGAGACCCCAACATGCACATACTACCAAGACTGTACTGTAATCAATATCCATCTATAGCTTTTTGTATAAAGCTGCAAACAAACAAAAAAAACCATTGCTGGAAAAAAATAAGCTCCTTGGAAGAGATAATAAAACATATGCATCTTACTAAAATAATCACTGGATTTTTTTTTTCCATGTGTTTTTCATACTTTGCTTTTTATGAGGTATAAACCACTTGAGGAAGTTTAGGTCTAAGTTTAAGATCCTTTTCTGAATGTTTAACCCATTATGGTGCATACCACACTATATTAATATTCACTATTACACAGTATTATTTTTAATGGTCATAATTACATTACATCTCCCAGGTGAAAATCTCTCACTGAGCAATATCTGAGTACTTTCTGTCATATTCTGTTCATCACTGATTCTTTTCTGACGAAATCTGAAGGTGTGAAGAACATATTTCAGACCAAAGATATGGAATATGAGGAGGTGGCTTTACCCTGGATGAAGGAACGTAAGGCTAAAATCCCAAAGCTGGTGGAGAATCAACTCAAGACAGAGCAGGAGGCAGCATTTCGTTATGGCACTAAAATTCCCCGTTACCTCCATGTTGCCAGCAATCAGAAGAACCGCTGGGGTCACCATCGCTCATACAAGCTACAGGTGATGAGCTTGGCTGGTGATCCCCTCCCCGAGAGTGAGCCAGAGGAGAAGAGCATGTCCTGGGCACGGTGAGAGGAAGTTTCTTTTATTCACTCATTCATTTTCTAAAACTGCTTAACCCTAATTAGGGTCGCAGGGAGGCTGGCACCCATCTCAGCCGACTCTGGGTGAGGGCAGAGAATGATACCTTTCTGTGGTTTTCAGAGTTGTATTTGTATTCACCCCAATGAATCACCTAATTAACAAATAAAGTGTGAAATCTAATCTCAGTATAAATACACCTGTACTGTAATGGATTGTCTGTAAACTTTAGAGAACAAACAGTATCATGAACCTCGAGGAACACACCGGACAGGTCAGGGATAAACTTGTGGAAAGGATTAAAGCAGAGTTCAGTCATTAATTAAATATGCAAAGCTTTGAACATCTTATGGAGATCTGTTCAATCCTCCCTTTGAAAATGGAAAGAGCATGCCACAACTTCCAACCTACTGCGACACAGCCATCCACCAAAACTGACAGCCCGGGCAAGTGGAGCATTGACCAGAAAGGAAGGCAAAGAGGCCCATAGGAACACTAGAGATGCTGCAGAGATCCAGAACAAAGGAGGGAGAATCCGTCCACAGACAACTATTAGTCTTGCACTCCACATACCTGGTCTTTATGGAAGAGTGCCAAGAAGAAAGCCATTGTTTAAAGAAATCCATAAAACGTCCTGCTTGCAGTTTGCTGCAAGCTATGAAGAGGGACGCAGCAAATATGGAAGAAGGCATTCTGGTCAGATGAGACCAAATTGGAATCTTTTTGCCCGAATGCAAATGTATGGCAGAAAAGTAACTCCAACCCCACCTTGAAACACAATGACATGCTCATTAGGCTAACTGGTTGATCCAAATTTCCCCTAGACTTGATTATGAGTGTGACTAGTTGTGTGTGTTGCTCTGCCGTGGACTCAAAAGCTGTTCAGGCTGTATCCCACCTTTGCCCAGGATCAGCTTATATCTCTATATCTTGTGATTTTCATAGAGTATAAATGTAGCTAGAATTTGAATATCAGCCAAGTCAGAAATCAGAATGTCCATCTGTAATTCTTAGACACACCCATGCATTCCAGTGAAAGTCACACCCATCAGTAATTCCTATAAACTCTTCATTTCACTGAAAGACTTGTCCACACAAAATTTATGAAGACAGCCCTGAGTCCCACTAAAAACACACCGACCTATTCTGCTTGTCACACAGACACACCGACTGTAAATGAATATGTATCATTTACTATCAATAATTTAATATACTGAGTGTCATAAACAATGTATAACTCTGTAAGAACACTTCCTGGAATTTTTTAAAAATTATTTTCAGGTATAAAGTTGCCATAACGAAGCATAAAGACACAGAACAAACCAGCAGCAGTGTGTACAATCAGAATGACATGTGGAGCCCAGTCGTCGACTTCAGCAATTTCATCAAAGATAACGAGAGTATTGAGAATGAGGTGAGTATCAGAACAGTGTTATAATATTAATTAAAACTTTTCCTTTTTGAACCATGTTGAATTCTGGATTCTGGAATCAGAAGGCTTTCACTTACTGATTTTGCATGTACACACACACACACACACACACACACACACACAACATACACACACACACTATATATATATATATATATATATATATATATATATATATATATATATATATATATATATGTGTGTGTGTGTGTGTGTGTGTGTGTTCTCTCTTCTATAATCACCTGAAGAGAGAGGATGGTTTCTCCTCGAAACAGATCTGTAGTGATAAATGGAGTGTCAATAGAAAGTCTTTGTCCTGTCCTTTATTTTGTTATTTTTGTTTTATATATATATATATATATATATATATATATATATATATATATATATATATATATATATATATATATATATAATAAAAATAAAAGGACAGGACAAAGACTTTCTATTGAAACTTCATTTATCACTATAGATCTGTTTTGAGGGGAAACCATCCTCTCTCTTCAGGTGATTACAGAAGAATAATTACAACGTGCTGGGGGCGGTACTATGTCAATAAACATGGCGTCCGCTAGATGACGTGATGTATATTATGCATTCAGGGGCGGGTTCTCCTAAATATTGGTATTGTTCAGTTCATTTTCTGTAACCGCTTAATCCTAATTAGGGTCGCGGGGAGGCTAGCGCCCATTCCAGCCAACTTCGGGCAAGGGCAGAGTACACCCTGGACAGCTCGCCAGGCCATCGCAGGGCGGAAACACGCCGACGGCTTTGCAGCCTACTCTTGTCGAAAGTCAGCAATGGTTCTTTGACATGCCTCACACCATAGACAGTGAGAGACATGGCCGGCCTTTGATAACCCAGTTAGCTGCACTGGGGAATATTGGTATTGACTCATGCATATATGTGCATACATGAATATACATATACACGCGTACACACCTACACACACACACACACACACACACACACACACACATACATACACTATATATACATATACATATACACGTACGTATACACATACATAAACATACATATGCATATATATAATATATAGTTACAGATTGATACAATCAAATACTTAGTGTACTTAAGGGGGTGTGTTGCATAATAATGACTTTTTCCTGTGTCGGCATGAAGTTACGAGTTCGTTTCTTTTATTTAATGAAGACAGTTCGGGTCTGTATATAATGAGGAACTTCTCCCTGAGGCATAAATTGCATCTTTTGTTTGCGCTGTTGTATGTCGGGTGTGATGATAGAATTCTCCATGAGATATGGTGAACTCAGTGCGTGCTCTGACGAATACAGGCTCCGCCCACACGCAGCGCGCTGCTGACAGAGCTTTTGAGATGGGGTGTTGTATTTAAAGCAGAATTACCTGTTTGAAAGATCTGAGGTCCAGATTCAATATTAACTGGCTTCCCTGCGAGAGCGGAGACTTCTGTGCACAAAAATGATTTGTGGCCGAATGTGGAGCTTTTGAGATGGGGCGTGGCTCATCTGGACCTCCTCAAATAAGCTCCAATGAGTACTGTACTCTCAAAACTCTCAAAACTCACAAAACTCACCAGCCAACAGTACATCTCTCCTTTACGCGTGTGACAAACTAGCTTATGGGCACAGTACTATGGAGATTCAGCTCCCTCCTGGCCAATGGGAGGCCAATGGGAGGCCAGCGGTGCGGGATGTTGGGAGACAGCCAATGAGAGAGCAACTCACGCATTGTTTGCATTTTTGAATGGCGAGTTCGAAGTTTTGAATGGCGCATTTGGCGATTTTCGTAAGAAGAGGCGTTTCGTGTACATAGGGCAAAAATTTAGGAAAATGTTTTTTGTAACCTGGATTTTCCGGCCAACACCAGAGATTTTGGGGTGGAACGTGGTTTGTCCGGACTTCCAATCTGTCAAGCAGGCAAGTGCGCTTTGAATACTTGTTTAGTAATCAACATTCATTTGTTTGCTTGAGAGATCGGAGGTTCAGATGAGCCGCGCCCCATCTCAGGGGCTCCGGTATCGGTTGCGACACCGCCCACACTTTGCAGAGCACGCCACATTTGTGGCGCTCTCCGTGGCGCGCTCCGTCGCAGCCAACACCAGAGTTTTTGAGACGCGGCGCGGCTTGTCCGGACTTCCGATCTGTCAACAGGCAAGTGTGCTTTGAACATTTGTTTAATACATTCAACTGGTTGCTTGAGGGATTGGAGGTCCGGATGAGCCGCATTTTGCCTACATTCGAAGCGCGCCACATTTATTAAACATTTACTGAATCAAACAAATTAAAAAACAAAAAATAAGCTGCAATGAAGACTCTCAAAAAAACTCTTGAAACCTATGAATCAACAGTACAGTCTCCTTTATGCGTGTGACAAACAAGCTTTATGGGTGCAGAACTATGAAGATTCAGCTCCCTCCTGGCCAATGGGAGGCCAGTGGAGCAGGATGTTGGGAGCCAATGAGAGAGCCACTCGTGCATTGTTTGAATGTTTAAATGGTGAGTTTGAATGGCACGTTTGGCGCATTTCGTAAGAAGAGGTTGTTTCATATACAGAGGACGAAAATTTAGGAAAATGTTTTTCGTAACCTGGATTTTATATATATATATATATATATATATATATATATATATATATATATATATATATATATATATATATATGCGTGTGTGTGTGTGTGTGTGTGTGTGTGTTCCTTCTTTTCTAAACCCCGTGATCCTAATTAGGGTCGTGGGGAGGCTGGCGCCCATCTCAGCAAACCCTGGGTGAGGGCAAAGTACACCCTACACACCAGCTCACTAGGCCAACACTCACACAACCATTCATACTCACATTCACACAGAGGGATGATTTGTAACAGCCAATCAACCCATTGTGCATGATTTTGGACTGTGGGAGGAAGGCGTAGGAAACCCCATGGGGAGAACATGCAAACTCCACACAGAAACGCTCCGAGCCCGGGACCTTTTTGCAGTGAGGCAAACCACTAACCACTGTACGACCATGCCACCTATACATATTTATAAATATATTTATACAGTACATATAATAAATGGCAAGAAGATATTTATTATTAGATAATCATGATAATCTTTACATCTTTAGGATCTGGTTGCCTGGGCAACCGTTGGTTTCCTCCACATCCCTAATGCTGAGGACATCCCCAACACTCTGACAGTGGGAAATGGAGGTGCTGTTCTCATTCAACCACATAATTACTTTGACGAGGATCCATCCATCCACTCATCTGATGGCGTCTACATCGAACCGGGGTCAGAAAGCAACTGTGAGTACAACAGAATGGCGTGTTTAGACAAACACCTTTGTAGCCCGTCACTGGAGTCGTTCACCTACAACGGATTTGAGAGCGTCCTGAAATTTGATGATTAAATATTTCATGTTGTAGATGTTTGCTGCTCTACATTTTTTATTTTCCTTTCCTCACCACTCTAGTCACAGTTTCACTTTTAATGTTGTGCACTGTGTACCACTGAGTTACGATTGTGTATGTGGTTTATTTGCTACTTTTATAATCTTGTGATAATACCACAAAATTAAAATTTCCCTGCTTTTATACTTATAAAATGCGATATCAATTAAAATTTTTTTTAAAAATTCACAGCAAAGAGACAAGAGTGTGAGACAAGCTTTCATATTCAGTGATTGGTTTTGGGTATATAGTTATCAGTGTTTGGTCATTGGTGGGACCATGGTTATGACTGACTGGTCGTGGGGACCATGGTGATCAGAGATTCGTTGTGAGAGAGATGAAGGTTATCAGAGACATGTTATTGTGCATTACTATACAAACATGTCATTTATGATATTCATCTGTATGATAAAAAATAAAATAAAAAGTGATATAAAATTTCAATGCCATGGTGTTTGTTTATTATTATGGGCTGGTGTAAAGGGCAAACCACTTTGCGGTACACTCGGTGAGTGGATGGATTCCACGTCTCTCTCTGTCTCTCTGTTTGTCTCTCATGTTGTCTGATGGCGTTTTTTAACGACTCCGTAACATTCCACCTGTGGAGATTTATGCACTGCTTCTAGTTTGGACACAAGTTTGACCTGTAAAAGTAGGAAGGATTCACGGTTGTCTTCTCCTCCAGTGCTATCAGTGTTACTCCAACACTCTCTCTCTCTCTCTCTCTCTCTCTCTCTCTCTCTCGCTCTCTCTCTCTCTCTTTCTAAAGATAAATAAGTACTATTGAGATTGCTTCTATCCCACTGGTACATAACTAAAACTGTTTAAACACACACTTAGAGCCTCAGCAAGAAACAGCAGCCGGGACTTTTTTAAAATCACCTTTCAACCAGTGATCGTATTGAACAACAGGAAAGCAAGTGTACGCCATCGCTCCCGCCGCCAAATGTAGCCAGTTAGCTCCTATTGGCTCTCAGCCACAGTGACTCTGTGCATTAAACTGGACTCGAACTCGTGAGCTCCTGGTACATAATGGCATTCATTTATTATTTGGCTGTCCATCACTTTCATGAATTTGATATGAAACACTTGGTGGAGAACCACAGCAAATGACATCAAACTACAGAGAAACACAATAAACTACATACAACCACAGAAAACCATATAAAACTACCAACTCTCAATTTTGATCTGTGATGGCCTGGCAATCTGTCCAGGGCCAGGGCCCTCCCATGCCCACAGTCAGCTGAGAATTGCACCAGCCTTCTCGTGACCCTAATTAGGATTAAGTGGCTAAAAAAATTAATGAATGAAGGATAAAAAGTACCATGGAGAACTCTACAAAAATCTACACGACACAAAACTACAGAGGAGTCCATAAAACTACAATATTGTATTGTAGCTTACAGTCTTCTGTGGTTTACTGTAGTACTCTTTGTGTAAAGTTTATCGATAACAAAAATTCTGAGAACAACAAAAAAACCTAAACTACAGAAAACACCAATTCATGGAGTCCCAATTCAAGTTCATCATGCAGGGAAGGTTGCTTTACTGTTTTTAGCAAATCTGATGCTCAGCTTTGCTGTGTTTTAGGACGACGTTCTCAGTGGAAATTATGTTCCTTCTGGGAGGTGAGTTGCTCAACTTTCCTCAGTTTTGTGCCATTTAGTTCATTGATCTCACCAGTCTGATTAAAACTCATGTGTTTGGTCTTTTCAGCAGTTATATAGAGTCCAATGCCATTGGCGGCTTCCTCCAAACCCCTCCCTGGCATCCCAATAGCATTGGAACATAAAAACCACATTACTAAAATTCCAGGTCACTGAGGGGAGCCATAAAATCTGTATGACAAAAGGATTTGTGCAGATGTGTACACACTTGTCTTTCCTTCATTTTCCTTTTCTGTCAACATTTAACAGCAACAAGCTAGATTTCAATCTTGAGTCACAAATGACCAGCTTTGTTTACCTGGAATGGGTTGCTGCCACCTAATGGATGTTGAATCACATACATGGTAATGGTCATAATCATATACAGTGGTACCTTGATTTACAAAATTAATCTGTTCTAAAGACAAGCTCATAAGTTAAAATGTTCATTAGATAAAACAAAAATTTCCATAGGAAATAATAGACAACCAATTAATCTGTTCCAACCCCCTCCCAAACTCATATAACCTGACACAAACATGTATATTTTATCTAATATATTACTATAAAGATAAACATGTAAGAACAATAAATATTTAATAATAATAATAATAATAATAAATAAATAAATAAATAATTATACATGTACATTAACATTAATAATAATTAATAATAAATAATAATAAAACAAGAATAAACAATAAGTCAACTACCCTTCTGATCATCGACTGCGGCAAAGATGTCACATGGGCAGGCATGAGGTGGCATGACAGAGAAGGAGGAGGAGAATTTTCTGCATGTGCACACTTCGAATGCCAGCAAAGAAAGGCTCGTGGTGAGCTCCCATGAGGCCAGGGCTTCTCAAATAGTGGGGCAAGCCCCCCTTGGGGATCACGGCATGATTCCAGGGGGGGCGTATGACCCTGGGGAACTTGCTTTTTTGCCATAATGTATTATAATTAAGTGTAATTGCGCGTCATCTACAGTAGGCAACAGTGGAGCTCTCACTGTGGTCCCTATGGTGTAGAGAAAAAGCACCAAGCAAATGAAATGAAGTGCAGTAAACACTATTTATAGTCAAGCACAAGGCGTGAATTATTTTTTTCTTCCTATAGGGGGCATCATAGAAATATAATTCAGAAGCACTGCACAAGGAGTTATTGGAGTGCGGAGGAATGCACACAGAAGAATACAAGACTAATCATCCCAGAAAAGCCATTTCCCCAGCAGAGCTTGTAAATCAAAATTTGCTCTTTGGATGGGGCAGATTTTTGGATGGGATTGAAGCTCACATCATGGAAAATTCATTATAAAAGACACTCGTAAGTCAAGATACCACTGTACTGTGAAAACATTTGCAGGTCATATAAAATGAGTTGGCAGACTGTTATTGGCTCACATGTGCATCTGTGTGTGTATGTATGGGTCGGCTTCTTTTCATGCAATACACTGTATGTGTGTGTATTTATATTTTATTTACATCTTAAGTTATTTCTTAATGTTCAATTATTTTTATGAGCATTCATAGCATCGAATGTGTATTTATTGATAATATATACACATATACAAGTACAGACGCTCCCCGACTTATGTTTTTAATTGGTTCCGGACGGCCGAACGCAAGTTGAAAGGGAACGTAAGTTGTTATAGTGATGTATGACACGTGACGTGTGACGCTCATACTGTATCTCATAAAACACCCCAAAATCAATTATTATGAACATAATATTGTAAAATAATATCAAATAATATCAACATTAATTTCAAATAAGTCACTTATTTATACCGAGTTACTTTACATGAAGCTTAAAACAGTCAATCAACACTTACAATATGTGAAGCGCTCAATACCGAAAGTAGTGTACTTGCAAAAGTAATGTACTTGCTGTGGGTTATGGACTTCTGGTCTTTCAAGTGCACAAGGGTGCCGTTGAACTTGTTTAGAACACAGCCTGCACTGATGTGAATCCCAGCAAAGCGGAGAGTTCTTTCTTTTGTGTAAGTAAGTAAACTTTATTCAAGAGATGCATACAAAGAACAAGTACAAATCCTAATGAATATTAATATAAAAATAAGTATACATTCGTCGGATTCTGCTAAAAGATAATAAATATCTGTAATTGTTCTGTAATTTGTGGATTCGGGTTTTCATTTTACAACTCTCTTTGCTTAACTGAGTATGCATGGTCGAGTATGCATAGCGTCGATCTGAGCAGATAGTTAATTCATCTCTGTGTATGAGACTTGCACCCATGCTAGTAGGCTTTCACTTCTGACCAACCATATTTGCTTTGGGTTACAAAAGTCCGCAAAACAGTGTAAACACAAAGATCACAGAGACGACGTCTTAACACAAGGGTAACATGCTATATAACTGATATATATATATATATATATATATATATATATATATATATATATGTATAAATAAATATATATACATACTCAGTCTATAGTTTGTAAACAATGAATGCAGCGTCATTGCGTCATTATGTCAGCGTACTACGTAGGTACGTCTAAACTCAAAATTTGACTTTTTTTTGGGGGGGGGGGCGTAAAATCGAAAAAACTTAAAACGGATGAACGTAAGTCGGGAAGCGTCTGTAGTCACACACACACACACACACACACACACACACACACATACCTTGATAGTAGAAGAACAAGCAGCTGGAAATGAGTTGGATAATGTGATGCTAGCAAGGGGACGACAGTAATCCCAGTTGTTGTGGTCTGTAGCTGAGAAAAACATCCTGGTATCTCTGACACTTTGCTGTAAACTGAGAAAAAATTAAAACTCAAGACATTATCCATCAACATTCAAGCAGTCTTTTCTCTCAAAAGTTTTATCTTGTGAGCTGTTTGTTTACATCATTAACATTATCATAAGATGATAAGTGTTTGATTGGACCCATATGTGACTAAGTGTGCCAGTTTTGAAGTATATTTATTAAAATTCAGTTCATTGTAAGGTCACTTTATTTCCCTCTCACACACAGATGAATGTCTCTGGGAAGTGATAGCCTGAAAGTAAAGAGTCTACAGTTAGCAAACATTTGGAAACAGTCCCAAAGGAAAAGAAAGCAAAGACCTTTGATCCCAGATGGAACTCGTAAATTCAGGTGAATGGATGTGTATCAGAATCAGAATACTTTATTGATCCTGAAGGAACTTGTGTGCACACAGTTACTCCATACAAGTAAGAGTGAGATAAAGTCTTGATAAAGAAACTGTAAGAAAATGACAAATACAGTTTTATATACTAGTATTTATATATGTGTACATGTATACATACATACAAATACACATTCAGAATCTACATATATTTATACTATATTTATATGTAAGTCTGAAATTAGAAGTTAGTATGTAAATTGTAAGAGGCCGGTGGCATAGTGGTTAGGGTGCTGCACTCATGATCAGGAGGCTGTGTTCAAATTCCCGTTAGACCCCCACTGTGCTGAGACCCCTGGGTAAGATCTCAACCACAAGTGTGCCTCTGTTCACCCAGCAGTATAAATGGGTACCAGTAAAAATATACTGGGAAGGTAACCTGCGATGGACCAGTGTCCCATCAAGGAGGAGTTGAACTCCTAGTCGCTTCACGCTATGGAAACTGGAGATAAGCACTAGCCTGATGAGCCGCTATGGCTCGGGTTTTAAAAAAAATGTAATTATCTATATAAGCAGATGGAGCAGTGAGTGATATGTGCAGTATTGTAGTATGATAAACAGTAAAATGTAAATGTATACCAGTGGATGTTGTTGTTATGTGGAGTTGTACAGTTTAAAGTTCACAAGTAGGAATGATTTCCTGTGTCCTTCAGTTCATGTTTAAGATCATGTGATGATAGAAAAGGAAGTATTCCCAGTTGTTCTGGTCTGCAGCTGGTCTGCTGAGAAACAGACAGCTATGAGCTAGGATCAAAATATTAAGAAATAAGAAGAGACGAGGATTCTATATTTTTGGGGGTGGAAAACAACATAAAAAAAGAAAACTCTACAAAAATGAATCCCATTTAACCAGAGGTTCACTCATGCTGTGGAAGGTGCCTATACCACGCAGCATGAATAATGTAGTAAATCTGATTTTAAGTACAGTCAGCCCCCTACTTACGAAACTCCCTGGGTACAAAAACTCTGGGTTACGAAAAACATTTTACGAAGTTTTTGTCCTCTGTATACGAAAACAACTCCCTCTTACAAAAAGCGCCAAACGCGCCATTCAAAGTTCAAACGCGCCAATCAAAATGTCACACAATGCGCGAGTTGCTCTCTCATTGGCTGTCTCCCAACATCCCGCCCCGCGGGCCTCCCATTGGCCAGGAGGGAGCTGACGTGTACCCATTACTGTACCCATACCTTTTGTCCACCACATGCGTGAGGAGAGTTGAAGAGGCTATCTTGGCTTGTGGCTATGAAGTATCTTAGCTTGTTTTCAGACCATTGCAGCGTTATATTTCGTTATGGCCGAAACTGCTCTACAATCGGGACGACATTGAAGCAGAAGGAGACCTTAAAGCAGAAATACAGTGATGGAGGCGATTATTTCGTCATGATATTGAAGCAGAAGTGCTTCGTTGAACAAGACCTCCGATATCGCAAGGAAGCAAGTTAATATTGAATGAGAACCTCTGATCTTTCAAACAGGTAATGTAATTCTGCTTTAAATAAAACATCCCGTCCATTTAAACATTTAAATAGAATTGTTCCGTCAGCTGCACGTTGCGTGTGGGCAGAGCCCGCATTCGGCAAAATACACCACAGAGACATAGTTTTGTGTGTGTGTGTGTATGTGTGTGTGTGTGTGTGTGTGTGTGAGAGAGAGAGAGAGAGAGAGAGAGAGAGAGAGAGAGAAAGAGAGACTGCCTACGCAGTGGTTCTTAACCTGTGGGGAATTCCCCACTGGTGGGGAATGGCGGAGTTGCCAAGTGGGGAATGACCGGTCGACAGAAGAACCACTGCTTCAAAATTTGTTGAGTTACTATATGTGTAGATTCCACAGACCTATATATCATAGTGAGCCTCTATTTTGCAACCTTTCATTTAAGCCTAATGGTCGTACAGATTTTTGAGGGAGCCCTTGTTAATATTAGTTTAATATTCAGCAACAGGTGCCGCTGTGACTAAGCTGTATCAATGAACCATTTGTTCATTGGTACAGCAAGTTAAAGAACCACATCTTTATTGGACATTCCCAGGCTATATAACGTCAGAAGTGCTGAAAACCAATTATTTTCTTGATTGAGATCCTCCAAGTGCGGAGTTTGCAGAATTTTTTTTCAAGGCAAAACAAATGCAAAAGTCTCATTAACCTGTATGCGTCTAGTGTTGCATTTTTTTGTATGTTTTTTATGGACCAAATAAATTGAGAAAAAACATAACGAATATTTTTATATGTATTGTATTTCCATGTGATAACTGTTTGTAAAAATACAATATATGCAAATAAAAATTAAGGGCAATGAAATGGCACAAAAAAGCAAAGTATATATTTACGTACTAAATACTGCATGGGTTAAAATTGAATTTGTCAAAGACAGATGCTGTAGTGGGAAATGGAGAGTTGGCTCAATAAAAAGTGGGGAATTGGAGAAAAAAAGGTTACGAACCCTTGGTACAGGTCAGCCAGAGATGAAAGGAGGCTTAACTCTTTAGTTTTTAAAGTTGTTTAAATGTTGAATAAATGTTGTGGCGCGCTCGCCGAATGTGAGCAAAACATGGCTCATCTTGACCTCCAATCCCTCAAGGAATCGAGTTAAAGTTGAGTTTGGACCTCCGATCTGTCAAGCGTGGAATGTGCTTTGAATTCTCCGTCTTAAAATGCTCAGGTGTCCTGCGTGTGGGACATTCATTGGAGCGCCACAATACACATTTAAGGTGTATTCTGAGTGTGTGTGTGTGTGTGAGAGAGAGACAGACAGAGAGAGAGAGAGAGAGAGAGAGATAGTGTTGTGTGTGTGTGTGTGTGTGTGTGTGTCTTCTTCTTCTTCTTCTTTTACTTTCGGCTGCTCCCTTCAGGGGTCGCCACAGCAGATCATCCGCCTCCATCTCACCCTGTCCTCTGCATCTTCTTTTCTGACTCCAACGACCTTCATGTCTTCCTTCACCACATCCAGAAATCTCTTCTTTGGTCTTCCTCTAGGCCTTCTGCCTGGTAGTTCCAACCTCAGCATCCTACTGCCAATATACTCACTATCCGTCCTCTGTACATGTCCAAACCATCTCAATCTAGCCTCTCTGACTTTGTCTCCAAAACATCTTACATGGGCTGTCCCTCTGATATACTCATTTCTGATCCTATCCATCCTCGTTACTCCCAGAGAGAACCTCAACATTTTCATCTCCGCTACCTCCAGCTCTGCCTCCTGCCTTTTCCTCAGCGCCACTGTTTCTAAGCCATACAACATCGCTGGCCTCACCACCGTCTTGTACAGTTTTCCCTTCATTTTTGCTGGCACTCTCATATCGCACATCACACCGGACACGTTTCTCCAACGATTCCAGCCTTCCTGCACACGCTTCTTCACCTCTTTTCCACACTCTCCATTGCTCTGGATTGTTGAGCCTAAGTACTTAAAATCCTCCACCTTCCTTATCTCTGCTCCCTGGAACATCACCATTCCTCCTGGGTCCTTCTCATTCACACACATGTATTCTGATTTTCTGAGGCTAACCTTCATTCCTCTCCTTTCCAGGACATACCTCCACTTCTCTAGATTTTCCTGCACTTGTTCTCTGCTCTCACTACAGATCACAATGTCATCTGCAAACATCATAGTCCATGGAGATTCTTGTCTCACCTCGTCTGTCAGCCTGTCCATCACGATAGCAAACAAGAAGGGGCTTAGAGCTGACCCTTGATGCAGTCCCACCTCCACCTTGAATTCGTCGGTCACACCGACAGCACACCTCACCACTGTCTTACATCTCTCATACATGTCCTGCACCACTCTAACATACTTCTCTGCCACTCCAGACTTCCTCATGCAATACCACAGTTCCTCTCTTGGCACCCTGTCATATGCTTTTTCCAGATCTACAAAGGCACAATGCAGTTCCCTCTGACCTTCTCTGTACTTCTCTATTAACATCCTCAAAGCAAACATTGCATCTGTGGTGCTCTTTCTTGGCATGAAACCAAACTGTTGTTCACAAATGCTGACCTCTGCCCTTAGTCTAGCTTCCACTATTCTTTCCCATAACTTCATCGTATGGCTCATTAACTTTATCACGCTGTAGTTGCCGCAATTCTGCACGTCACCATTGTTCTTAAAAATGGGCACCAGCACACTTCTCCTCCACTCCTCCGGCATCTGCTCACTCTCTAGAACCTTGTTGAATGTTCTTGTCAGAAAATCTACTGCTACCTCCCCTAGACACTTCCAGACCTCCACAGGTATATCATCAGGACCAATTGCCTTTCCATTCTTCATCCTCTTCAATGCCCTTCTCACTTCACCCTTACTGATCTTTGCTACATCCTGCTTCTCAATGGTCACCTCTTCTACTCTTTTTTCTCTCTCATTTTACTCATTCATCAGCATTTAAAAGTACTCTTTCCATCTTTCCAGCACACTTCTGTCATCAGTCAATACATTTCCCTCTCTGTCCTTTATCAATCTAACTTGCTGCACGCCTTCTCATCTCTAGTTCTCTGCTGTGCCAACCTGTATAGATCATTTTCTCCCTCTTTACTGTCCAACCTATCATACAAGTCATCATACGCCCTCTGTTTGGCCTTAGCCACTGCTACCTTCGCCTTACGCTGTCTCCCTGTACTCCTGTTTACTCTCTTCGGTCCTCTCTATGTCCCACTTTTTCTTAGCTAACCTCTTCCTTTGTACACACTCCTGCACTTCCTCATTCCACCACCAAGTCTCCTTATCTACTTTCCTTCCAGAGGACACACCAAGTACTCTCCTACCTTTGTCCCTGATCACATTTGCTGTGGTTGTCCAGTCATTTAGAAGCACTTCCTGGCCACCCAAAGCCTGTTTCAACTCCTCTTTGAAGACAACACGACACTCTTCCTTTTTCAACTTCCACCACTTTGTCTTCTGCTCTGCCTTTGCCTTCTTCACCTTCCTCACCATCAGCATCATCCTGCATACCACCATCCTATGCTGTTTGGCAACACTCTCACCCGCTACTACTTTGCAGTCACTGACTTCCTTCAAATTACATGGCCTACACAAGATGTAGTCTACCTGTGTGCTCCTACCTCCGCTTTTATAAGTCACCCTATGCTTCTGTTTCTTCTGGAAGAAAGTATTCACCACAGCCATTTCCATCCTTTTTGCAAAATCGATCAACATCTGTCCTTCTGCGTTCCTGTCCTGGATACCAAAC
>CM045738.1:8134796-8159796 GCA_024760905.1 Plotosus lineatus | reverse complement strand
TGAGCAGTTTAAAAAAAGTTATGCAGACGGTTCTTTACAAAAGATAGTCTTTAAAGACATTTCTAATTACGCCTCACTGAAACCGAGAAGCAAACCTACAGGGCTGGGTCCGCATCAGTATTACCTTCAAGGCAAGCGCTTCAGCGTGAAGCAGAACCAGGTCATATACAAGGACTGGACATTTGCATTCGGTCTGAGTTCACTGACTGGTATGCGAGTGTTTGATGTTCGTTTCAAAGGAGAAAGGATCATCTACGAGCTCAGCGTTCAGGAGGCCATGTCCGTATATGGCTCTATAACTCCAGGGATGATGCTCACCAAATTCCTGGACTCAAGCACTGGCATTGGCCGATTTGCCCATGAACTGGTGCGTGGTGTTGACTGTCCATATTCAGCCACTTACGTAGACGTTTACCGCTACATTGATGTCAACGCAACACAGCTTTTCAGAAATGCCATCTGCATCTTTGAGCACGATGTGGGACGGCCATTACGTCGTCACTTTTCAGATTTCTTCCAGAACAGCTATGGAGGGCTGCCCAACAGCGTGCTCTACATTCGCACTATTACAGCCATTATCAACTATGACTACATCTGGGACTTCATCTTCTACCAAAGTGGCACAGTGGAGGCCAGAATTCATGCAACGGGTTATATATCATCCTCTTACAAGGTGCCCGGCAGTCTTAAGTATGGCCACCAGGTTGCTGAAAATGTGCTCGGAAACATGCACACTCACTTTGTTAATTTTAAGGTGGATCTCGATATTTCAGGTAAGACTGTTATGGTTGTTTCTCAACTGGAAATTATTTTCCATGATATACATATTTGTTTTACGAGACTGTATTAACCCAACAAAGGAAATTATTATCTCTGCATATAATCCATCCAAAGTGAGCACACACACACACACACACACACACACACACACACACTCAGAACAGCGGGCTCCCGGAGAGAAATTTGGGGTTAGATACCTTGCTCAAGGGCACTTCAGCCATGAAATTTGAGGACGGGAGGGTCAGCTCACTCCCCCATCACCACACATTTTTCCTACTGGTTCGGGAATCAAACAAGCCACCTTTTAGTCCCAGAGAACATGTGTCCCCAAAGCATGCATATCTGTCTGTAAGTATATGTATATGACATACAGACACACAAAAACTAACGCACTAAAATAATCGCTCAATTAATTTGTTTACATTTCTCTTTATACTCTGAATACTCTGTCTTGAACCCAATTCATTTTGTTCTTTCACATCTGTTCAACAGATGAATAGAGATAATATTGCAAATAACAAAACCAGCTGGAAAACTTACACAGTTGAGTCCTAATATCTGAGACTAGGCTTAAAAAACATCTGGATTTCCATTTAATAAACTGATTTTTTTTTTAAGCCTTACAAAAAAAAAAAAAAAAAAAAAGTTTATAAGGTTCTGCACAGTTTCTCAGTACTTCTATGTGACCTAAAGTGTGAAACTGTCCATGTTATCTCCATAGAGAAGTTTTGATTTTCCTCGCGTTTTATCTCTTTACTGAAGTGTATGATCAGACAAACGTGCACGAAAGATAACATGCAAGCAAATGCGTACCAAGTAAATAGAAGCGAGTCTTGTGTGTAAAAATAAGCTGGCAGACAAAAACTGACCCAGTGTGTAAAAGTAAAATAAGCAAGATTGGAACCTCATACGTGAAAGTTAACCAACAAGCAAAGTGTGCAAAGTGAGTGAAGGGTACAGTGCTGGTGTAGTTATTGGCACACCTGGTTAATGTGTGTTAAAAGCTTTAAAATAAATTAGATTTTTATTGCAGAAGCTACTTGCACACTATAAATTGTAGGAAAATGTAACCTTCAATTTAAGTGTATTTTAAGGGGGGAAAAATCAATGACTAAGAATTGCTTTTCATAAAATCATCTGTTCCACAAATATTGACACCCCTAATAATTCCTAGGAAATACGTAAATGGAATTGAAGCGTTTCGGTCATTTCAATAAAGTTGATCAGCGTATATAAGAACATTCAATTAGTAATTCATCACTTCCTGTATCCCTGGGGTATAAATATGACGTGACACAGAGGCCATTTCTCTTATTTGTTCTTCAACATAGGAAAGCCAAACAAACCATTCAAGTAAAGCAGATGTGTATCGACCCTCACAAGTCAGGCAATGCCTACAAGAAAATCTCCCCTCACCTGCACCTGCCCACATCTACTGCCAGAGGAATCATTAAGATATTTAAAACAACCGGAACAGTGGTAAACAAGCCTGGACTAGGGTGCAAGGTTATTTTGTCACAACGCACAGTGAGGAGAATGTTAAGAAAATGAAAGGTTCTCCAAAGCTCACTGTTAAAGAAATGCAGCAAATGGAGGCATTTTGCAGTCACAAAGTCTCCAAAACAGTCATCAGGTGCCAACTACATGCCAACAAAGGAGGCATACAAGGAACAAAAACTTTTCTCGCTCATAATCATAAACACAAATGTCTGAAGTTCGCTAAGCGGTACTGGGACTTCAACTAGGACTGTGTGCTTTGGTCAGATGAGATCAAGATAGAGATTTTTGGCAACAAACACTCTGAGGGTCTGCAGAAAAGCATCTCATGTCCATTGTGAAGTATGGGGGATCATTAGGGATGCTGTGGGTCTGTTTCTCTTCCAGAGGCCCTGGGAACCATGTTAGGGTGTATGGCATCAGGAACACTTTGAAATACCAGGACATTTTAAATCTAGTGGTCTCGGCGCAAAAGCTGATGATTTCTCATCATTGAATCGTTCAGCAAGATAAATGTGTGGCCAAATCTACACAGAATTTGTTCGCCAGACACAAAATCAACTTCCTCCCATTACAATATCAGTCCCCAAACCTCAACCCGATTGAAAACCTGTGAAATGAGTTGAAGAAAAGAGTGCAGAGGAGAGGACCAGGTCGCTGGATGATTTAGAGAGATTATGAAGAGAGGACTGGTCCAAGATACCTTTTTCTGTATTCTCCCATCTTGTGAACATTATGGGAGAAGATTAGATGCTGTTTTGTTGGCAAAAGGTGTTTGTACAAAGTAACATCAGGGGGGATAATAATTGTAGCACACATGATTTGAGGTAAAAGAATAATTTTTAACGTGGGATTTTTTTTGCCACTGAATAAATGTAGTTGAATTTTTCTCTTTTTTCATTGTGGTCTGATCTTATTGAAAAAGAAAAAACTAAATTTATTAAAAGCTAAAGAACACTTCACGAGAAGTGCCAATAATTATAGAGGGCAGTGAAGCTGTGCAACTAAATGTTAGCTTACCGAACAGTTTCCTTCATGTGAGTGAAAACTGACTGATGCCTTTCTGTCTGAATCTGAAGGTGTGAAGAACATATTTCAGACCAAAGATATGGAATATGAGGAGGTGGCTTTACCCTGGATGAAGGAACGTAAGGCTAAAATCCCAAAGCTGGTGGAGAATCAACTCAAGACAGAGCAGGAGGCAGCATTTCGTTATGGCACTAAAATTCCTCATTACCTCCATGTTGCCAGCAATCAGAAGAACCGCTGGGGTCACCATCGCTCATACAAGCTACAGGTGATGAGCTTGGCTGGAGATCACCTTCCCGAGAGTGAGCCAGAGGAGAAAAGCATGTCCTGGGCACGGTGAGAGGAAGTTTCTTTTATTCACTCATTCATTTTCTAAAACCGCTTAACCCTAATTGGGTTCGCAGGGAGGCTGGCACCCATCTCAGCCGACTCTGGGTGAGGGCAGAGAATGATACCTTTCTGTGGTTTTCAGAGTTGTATTTGTATTCACCCCAATGAATCACCTGATTAACAAATAAAGTGTGAAATCTAATCTCAGTATAAATACACCTGTACTGTAATGGATTGTCTGTAAACTTTAGAGAACAAACAGTATCATGAACCTCGAGGAACACACCGGACAGGTCAGGGATAAACTTGTGGAAAGGATTAAAGCAGAGTTCAGTCATTAATTAAATATGCAAAGCTTTGAACATCTTATGGAGATCTGTTCAATCCTCCCTTTGAAAATGGAAAGAGCATGCCACAACTTCCAACCTACTGCGACACAGCCATCCACCAAAACTGACAGCCCGGGCAAGTGGAGCATTGACCAGAAAGGAAGGCAAAGAGGCCCATAGGAACACTAGAGATGCTGCAGAGATCCAGAACAAAGGAGGGAGAATCCGTCCACAGACAACTATTAGTCTTGCACTCCACATACCTGGTCTTTATGGAAGAGTGCCAAGAAGAAAGCCGTTGTTTAAAGAAATCCATAAAACGTCCTGCTTGCAGTTTTCTGCATGCCATGAAGAGGGACGCAGCAAATATGGAAGAAGGCATTCTGGTCAGATGAGACCAAATTGGAATCTTTTTGCCTGAATGCAAAACGATATGTATGGCAGAAAAGTAACTCCAACCCCACCTTGAAACACAATGACATGCTCATTAGGCTAACTGGTTGATCCAAATTGCCCCAAGTGGAGCCATCTTTGGTGAGATCACCTTGCTTTAAGTCTTAAACAGTAATGTGATCTCACCAAGATGGCACCACTTCAGAATTGAAACAGTAATGTCCAATCTAGGTTTTTTCTTTTCGTTTCTTTTGATGATCAGTGATTGGTGGAAACAGGTGGAAGGTGTGGCTATTGTTTGGTTGAAGTGAAAACCTGCACCCACACCGGCCCTTTGCAGATAAGATTGCCCACCCCTGGTTTAGATTCTCACAAAGTTGATGACGTCAACAAGCAATTGGTGATTATAGCCTATTATATTTACATACAGTACATGTATAACCGGGGTGTCAAACTCGTGCCAGAAAGGGCCATGTGGCTACAGGTTTTTGTTTCAACCAAGCAGCAGCACAGCTGACTGCTCATATAATCAACTGAGTTGAGTGTTCAGGCAGTTGATTGGTCAGTCTCTGTACAGAGCACACAGATCGACCAATCAGCGGCCTGAAGACTCAGATGAGTTGATTAAATGAGCAAAGTCAGGTGTGCTGCTGCTTGGTTGAAACAAAAACCTGCAGCCACATGGCCCTTTCTGGCACGAGTTTGACACCCCTGATGTATAATGTATATAAACTTATACAGGGATACTTTAATAGTCAAGCCCAAATGACTCCTTGGTGTCCATGCATGTCCACTACGTAACACTATAATTCATGTATACTAGGTGTTACCAACCTTTTTGAAACTGAGAGTTACTTCTCTGGTACCAATTAATGCGAAGGGCTACCAGATTGATACACACTTCTGAAATAACCAATTTGCTAATTTGATATAACTTTAATTATATGTTATTATTAATAATATTAATCTATGTGAAGATATTGATTTGATTTTTTTTTTTTAAATTAGATGCAGTTGAATGAAGAGTGGCGCTATAGAGCCACAGGCCCGTTCTAAAAAGAGCAGTGAACAGGTCCGTGGGGGACTCATGTTGTCCTTGTGGGAGACCTGGTGCCCGCAGGCATCATGTTGGTGACCCCTGGTGTACAATTTCTTAGTGTCTAGTGTACGACTATATTACAGACGTAGTAAATTGTAATTTAGTCCACATTCATGTTAGCCCAGTAACGAGAACCTTGGCTTGTTAGCGCCCTTGTCGGGAATGTAACAAATAGAAGTTTCCTGAAGTATCCTTACCATAGGGACAGTATGTTGTAGAAATTGATCATCTTTACCTCACATTTATTTCAGAATTCATGTTGCTGGAAACGCAACTCACGGCATGTGAGCGAATAAGCAATATTACAACACAGTACATTAGTGGCTTTCAGTAATCATGTTATCAAACCTACAATTTAATTGTATTTAATCAATTCATATTTGAGCAAAGAACAGACAGTGGCCCTTGAAAAAGACTTTGTGAGAGCACACCATGGGCATCATGGTCTGGAGACAACAAGTCGTCCTTATTCCATTTAAATAAAACGCCCCTCCATCTGCCCTGTCCCACAAAAAAAAAAAAAAAAAAAAAAAACTTTTTAAAAAATCCATCCGTCCCATGCACAAGGACACACTCATATGTTTGGATGAAAGATGCATTTATCTGCTTGACTTTCTCAGACACACCCTCACATACTATTGAAAGATGCACCCAAAGATATACCCACACATTGTACTAAGACAAACCCATTTTTTGTTCTTTTCTAAAAAACACACTCAATTACTTTTCTTATTTTTATTCTCAGGTATAAAGTTGCCATAACAAAGCATAAAGACACAGAACAGACCAGCAGCAGTCTGTACAGCCAGAATAACATGTGGAGCCCGGTCGTCGACTTCAGCAATTTCATCAAGGATAACGAGAGCATTGAGAATGAGGTGAATATCAGGGGTGCAGGACAATCTGCTTTGTGTGATAATCATAGTTTTAAAAGGATATATATTATTCTGAGAGAATACAGCCTGAACCAAAATGAAGGAAACTCACAGTTTACGGTATAAATCAATTCCTGAAAATCAAAGAAATACGTTCTAACCATCCTTTATCAAAAAAGAACCAGAATGGTGCTTATAAATAAATTACATGAGATTTATTATTAGAGAATCATGAAAATCTGTACTTATTTAGGATCTGGTTGCCTGGGCAACCGTTGGTTTCCTCCACATCCCTAATGCTGAGGACATCCCCAATACTGTTACTGTGGGAAACGGAGGCGCCGTTCTCATTCGGCCTCATAATTTCTTTGACGAGGATCCATCCATCCACTCATCCGATGGTGTCTACATTGAGCCAGGGTCAGAAAGAGACTGTGAGTACAACAGGATGGCGTGTTTAGACAAACACCTTTGTAGCCCGATGCTGGAGTCGTTCACCTACAACGGATTTGAGAGTGTCCTGAAATTTGATGATTAAATATATCGCGTTAGAGATGTTTACTGCTCTGTATTTACTCCTCTCTTCACCACTATAGTCACTCACACTCACAGTTTCACTTTTAGGATTATGTGTGAGACATTTGACGTTTTCTTATAACTGTCAGTTATGTTATACGAATGTATTTCACTGTTTGGGTTAAGCAAGAATTTTTTACAAATAATAAAGGGATGACAAGACATGCGTTATTGCTCCCACTCTGAACGGGATCCATATTTGCTTCTTGAAGATACAATCTGTACGATTTAATGGTACCCAAATAATTATAGATTTATTCTTTGATATTCCTATTTTTTTTTTTTTTTTTTTTAGCAGACCCTTAAATATTACACACTGGGCCTTTAAGCTGTGACATTAATGGTTGTATTTCTGTTGCCAAATGTCATGTCCCATCTCATTGTCTGAATAGATCTCAGTTCCAAAATCTATGCACTTGCTATGAAGGCTATCATACTCATAAAATGTCATATCTTTGGGGAGGGTTAAAATAAGAGACAAGCAGGTGGCACAGACAATTGAGATCAGTGATTGGTGATGAGCAGGCCTATGATAAACAGTGATTGGTTGATAGGGGGACGGTGATTATCGAATGAGTTCTCTTGATCGAATTACATTCTGTGGTAAAGTCTATTGGGCTTTTTATACCCGAGCCAAAGTGGCTCATCAGGTCGATGCTTATTCCCGGTTTCCACAGTGTGAAGAGACCAGGAGGACAACTCGTCTTGGACGGGCCGCTAGTCCATCGCAGGTTCCCTTCCCAGTATATTTTTACTGGTACCCAGTTATACTGCTGGGTGAACAGAGGCACACTTGTGGTTAAGTCCTTACCCAGGGGTCTTCGCACAGTGGGGGTCTAACTGGGATTTGAACACACAACCTCCCGATCATGAGCACAACACCCTAACTGCTACACCACCGGCCCCACATTCTGTGATACCATTTCAAATTTTGGAGAATTAATTAACAGTATTATCATCAGTATTATACCTCTGACATTATTATAGTTAAAATCTCCCAAAACTGCTTTTCCATCTAAACTCGTCAGATGATCTAATCAGGTGAACAGCAGTGGCACGAAGATGAGACTAGTTTTTTTTTTCCTCAAAAGAATAAAAATGAGGAATTTGATTACATGAGAATTTAAGAGTCTGTGGCTCGTAACTCTTGCACTATTTTAGTTGAATCTTTAATTCAATGAAGTGAATTTTAATTGTCAATCTTGTTACGATTTGTACTGCCAAACACTGCATATGTGAATTTAACTTTTTAAAGAGGATTGTATTTAAATCTTAAATAAATAATTTTGAACAATTAAACACAACTTTGAAGTTATTAATGCTATGGTGCTCAGGAGGCTTTAAAGATTTTTAGAAGTTGTGTATAAATTGATGTGTTCTGTATATGCATCTATGTAAACATGCCATTTCTGATGTTGATCCATAAAATTAAGGGCTAAAATAATGTGACATCAAATTCCAGCACACTGGAGGATGTTTATTTGGTCGTGTGCACAAGAAACAGGAGGATTCAGGATAATATTTCTTACTTGTGCTTCCATGCCACTCCAAAACAAACACACAAACACACACACACACACACACACTGATGATTAATAACAAGCAACAATTAGTTTATAAAGATTATACTTTTCATGGCCTCAAAGACAACTAGGAAAAATAAAAACATGCAATAAATTTGCTTTATTTTTATTTTAATTCATACTTTCAAGACATTAATTGAATGATATGGATGGATGGATGGATGGATGGATGGATACTTTATTAATCCCAGAAGTAAATTCTCATTTCCAGCAGGATTGCAGTAAAGCAGTACAAACATATTCTTTAAAAACAAAAATTTACGTTAAGGCATATAAAGTAGAAATAATTTGGGGTGCATGTGTGTGTGTCTGTGTTTATGAGAGAGAGAGAGAGAGAGAGAGAGAGAGAGAGAGAGAGAGGTATGTGTATACATAACCTGATGCATCTATAGTAAAAGTAAAAAAAAAAATTGAGGCAGACATTGTTGAAAGTACGAGAACTGAATATCAAACTGTAACAGTGCTGAGATTAACAAAAGGCCGGCCGTGTCTCTCGCTGTCTATGGCGAGAGGTTCGTGTAAAAGAACCATCGCTGACTTTCAACAAGAGGAGCTGCAAAGCCGTCAGCATATTTCTGCCCTGCAATTGCCCGGCGAGCTGTCCAGGGTGTACTCTGCCCTCGCCCTGAGTCGGCTGGGATGGAAGCCAGCCTCCCCGCGACCCTAATTAAGATTAAGCGGTTACAGAAAATTAATGAATGTACATTTTATAAATTAAGCATTTTTAAAAAGGTCCTGTAATAGTTCTCTAAAAACTCGAATGCTTAACCTTGTCAGACTTGTTTTATTCGTTTTCTGGCTGGTGCCCATCTCAGCCGACTCGCGGAGATCGACGAGGACACCTTTGATGGCTCATCAGGCCATTAAAGGACTGACTGTTTTATTTGATCTTTAAATTCACATTACCGGATAAAATCTTTATCCTTCTTGGATATGAGTGAATGCAGGTCGTAAAAAAAAAAGTAAAATAAGCACAGGAATGTTAATTTAATGATTTGTTTATTTCACTTGTATACACTAAATATATGTTTATTTATGGCCTTTGGTTAGTGTCATCAATTAACTCCGTCTAAGCCCAGCGAGCTAGTATTAGCATAATTAGCTAGCTTAGTGTAATTTTCTAAACTGCTTAATCCTAATTATGGTTGCGGGGAGGCTGGCACCCATCTCAGCCAATTCTGTATGAGGGCAGGGTACACTCTGGACAGCTCACCAGACCATCACAGGGTCAACATTCATACAAACATTCCCACTCACATATATACGGGTGATTTGGAACAGCTAACTTGCCCATTGTGCATGTTTTTGGGCTGTGGGAGAAAACTGGAGTACCCGGAGGAAACCCACGCAAGCATCAGGAGAACATGCAAAAATGTAAAAATGCTTGGGGTGCCAAAGAAAAACATTCCTCAACCCTTACTTGGACCTCTAGGGGTGCTTCTTTCATCCATCAATTTTTTTTTTCTGCATATTGCAAGGAAATCACAGAAATCCCAGTGACATCATCATAGCCAACCAATCACAGCACAATCTCTATGAAATTATGCACAACATGGGCTACTTGATAGACAGCAAGCATAACCAATGAGTCTAGCAATGAATGCCGAAGTTTCTCACCACAGCATGTAGGGAGCGAGGCATGATGTCATAGCTAGCATGTACTATTCACTGCAAAAGTCTGGCTACAAAACAGCCTGCAGCTGGACGGCAGCTGGGCATAAATGCACTGAGAAAACAGCTTCATTAATCAAAGGCACAAGGACGGGCGCGCATGCAAATAGACAGTTTGTCTGTCTCCATCGACGCTGTCGTCACTACGCTGAAGTTCAGCGATTTAAAACTGCCCTTGGTCACCATCTCCTTCCCACCAATTCTTCTGACTTTGGGATTAATGCCCCGTTCATGTATTAGCATTCTGTCATCATGCATCCACTCAGCAGTGTTCCGATCAATCTTCGGTAATGTCTAGAGTTGATTTGCAAGGCACGTGAAATTCAAAGTATGTTTGGTTGGGGGGGGCGGGGGGGGGGCGTTTTTGGTGCACCTTGCTCAGATTTTAGCCGCGTTATGGGGTACGCACGCGTTATCGCACCTTAAACAGCAAGGCCTGCAATAACATTATTCATTAATCCATTTATTTTCTGAACCGCTTAATCCTAATTAGGATCACAGGGCAACTGGCACCCATCTCAGCCAACGCTGGGTGCGGGCGGGGTACACCCTGGACGGTACGGCAGGCCATGCAGGGCAGACACTCACACAACTGTTCGCATTCACACTCACACCTAGGGAACACTCAATTGGTCTACTGTGCATGGTTTTGGAGTGTGGGAGGAAACCGGAGTACCCAGAGGAAGCCCATGCAAACACGGGGAGAACATGCAAACTCCACACAGAAACACCCGAGCGAGGAATCGAACCCAGGACCTTTTTGCTATGAGGTGGACGTGCTAACTACTACAGCACCGTGCTACCGGCAATAACATCATTAAAGTCAAATCTATACAGTAGAACTGTGTCTTGCTTAAAAACCAACAGCCAGGTTTTAGCATGAGCAACACCGGGCTCAGAGACGGACTTTAAATCACATGCAAAGGTGACCAATTCACATTTTTGTTTTTTTTTATATTCTCAGAGTAACTTTTATATAATTTCATAATACACTTAAAGTAAAAGGGTTAACTGTTCCAGAAGGATAATGATCACTGCTGCTCGCTAGGACGGACCATATGAATGACATCATTTCTCTTTGTTCTGTTTGGTTTCAGCCGATTTAAGCACGAGTACTTACTTATGAACTTTCTGAACTTTTCAGCTCGAGGGTTGCGGGATCATTTCACAAACATCCCGATTGATTTAATAAATCTTTAAAGAAGTGTTTACGATCCGTTTTATTTTTAGAAGGATTTATAAATGGGACAGGGTTACAACATCAGTCTTTTAGGTCTATATTATTTTCCAAACAGAATATATTTATTTTCTTCTCCAAAATCTTTCTGAGCATTACACATTTCCAGGTTAAATCAGGGAAGAAAACAAAGCTGTTTCACAACAATGGACAAATTATACAAATTCTGTTTTTCCCCCCAAACAAAGGCTCATGTTCTGATTTACATGCTGCTTCCATTCACACGACAGAGAAACAATCCAGACCTGCTTTAGGTGTGACCTAACAAATGTGCATTTGTAAATCCTTAGAGATGATCGTCCAGCGAGCACCCGGGGAACTGCGCTTCAATACTCACCCATAAGCCAGGTGTAATTCATGCTGTATTTGCAGTGTATGAACACTAGTGAGCAGTATTTCAACACACTGTGCTATTTCATACTTGACTGGCCATGAGCCATGAGTATTGACGATCACGTGGAAGCACGAACTCTTTCCCATCATCCCCTGAATAATATTCCATCAGTGCACCTGTGCATGCAGATAAATACGAGAATGGCTTTTTCCCAGCATGCTTTTGTGCAGTTCTGGTGTCCTGTAATCTTTCTGCAATGCAGTTCATGCCATCTCGGAAGGTAAATAATAATAAAAAAAAAAAATGGCTTCATATAGCATTAGTGGACTCAACCCAAGAGCCTCATCCCTGCAGATATAAGAACAGGGTGCATGCCAGTGCTGAGCAAAACACAGGGCCTTCTGGGTGAAAATAATCATGCAGCTCCATGGTGATGCTGAACACATCTCAGCCTCCACGCTGCTCCTCATTATGCTTGCGGAAGAACGTCTTTCCAAACTCATATGTGCTGATCATGATGGCACATGCTGGAGCCACTTTAATCACCCGTGGCAGAAAGCCTGAAAATCAAAGTATTCATCTAATCAGCATATGAACATCAGACATGTCGTGTGGTTGGAGGAAAACAACACCATGACACCAAGTTTTCCTAAAACAACAAACTGTTCTTAACTGTTTCATAGCTGTGTAACATAAAAGTTATAAGTCGTCTATATTACATGGGAACCTGATATAAATAACTTGCTCTATCAGGCCATCAAGTGTTCCCGAGATAGAGCATCAACTTCACCTAATCAATCTTAGATATAATTCAAGGCTCTACAATGTACCTGCAAACAGGCCTCGGTAGCCGCTTTCAGCCCAGATATTCTTCATGATGATCCACGTTGAAGACGGCTTCCTCCGGGAAACTATAAAACACATCATGAAACAAACAGAGACTCGTTTAATTCCTTGACTAAGTTCAGCTTGAACTAATTTTCATTTCTATAGTCATACCTCTGAGCACTTCCATTTCTCCCAACTCAATCTGCCTGCGAGTTTTCACCACATCGAAAGGCAGCGTTGCGATCGCTGCAACCTGCAAGAAAAAGCTATGTCAGGACAACACACATTATTCTGGGGCAGTGGTGGCCTAGTGGTAAAGGCGCTGGATCACTGATCCTAGGGTTGGGGATTCAAGCACCACTCACCACAGGATGTCACTGTCCCCCCAGTGCACTAACTGGGTTATCAAAGGCCGGCCATGTCTCTCACTGTCTATGGTGTGAGGTTCATGTAAAAGAACCATTGCTGACTTTTGACAAGAATAGGCTGCAAAGCTGTCAGCTTGTTTCCGCGATGGCCTGGCGAGCTGTCCAGGGTGTACTCTGCCCTCGCCTGGAGTTGGCTGGGATGGGCGCCAGCCTCCCCGTGACCCTAATTAGGATTAAGCGGTTACAGAACATGAACTGATGAGCTGAAGATTATATCATGCAGTGATATGATGGAAAGCCACATATTTAATTTCTAAATGCACACTCTGCCGGTCCTAATGGAGACTCCTCCCACTCACAGTACATGAAAACAACATACTTAAAAAGACAAACGTGTTTATTTATAGCAAAGTCCTCATGAATGAAATGTTACTCTGAATGAAATAATACGGAGTTAAAACTAATTCAGAAATGGAGGTACAACCCAAAATAAACTTTGCCAGAATGGCCAGGACCCAGACATGTACAGGACCTTGAATCTATTTAAAGGGTTTTATTAATCATAAATAACTGCCAAACTCTACAGTGTCCACTTACATGGCTACTTAAGACCCTTTACAACAGGAGTACAACAGTTTCATGAAAGAAAAGTAATAGAACAAATTTGTATAACAAAACACTAATACTCACAAAAACAATGAAAAAAATCAAGTTATTTGTGAAAGAGGCTTTATTTAAAAATTAATAAATAACTTGATATATTGATATAACATTATTGTATTACAGTAATCCCCATTATTTCGCGATTAATGGGAACCAGTCCTCTCAGCAATATGCGAAAAACCACGAAATGACTTCTGCCACTTCTTAAGGACACCCACCCACCGAAATTATATCAAATTTATATCGAAGTTAATTTGAAAGTGTTTTATACATGTTAATGTCATACAGGCAATGTGTATTAATATATAAAGAAATTGTACACTTTATAATGACAATAAATATATATATATATATATATATAAACAAAAGGACAGGACAAAGGCTTTCTATTGAAACTCCATTTATCACACGTGATAAATGGAGTTTCAATAGAAAGCCTTTGTCCTGTCCTTTTGTTATTTGCTCTACCAAAAAGTATTGAGCACTCTCCTACGGAAGGATCTACTCAGAAAATCCTCTATATATATATATATATATATATATAAACACTGTATAACAAACCTTATAAATAACAAATCCATGTCAAGGAGGAGAATCACTGGCGGCACTGGTGCTTGACTGGGGCTCATCAGTGCCTCCAGAGCCTTTGCTTTACAGTCATACGTATCATGTTAGTGTCCAAACTCACGTTATTTTTATGGCAGTCCATAATGCACAACGATAAGGCATTTTCCATTTTCACAACGGCCTTATTGCACCGTTACTGTTATGGTCTGTGCTAGTTGGCGGCGTTTATCTATCCCTCTCTGCATGCACTGGTGAGGGGCGTGGCTGTTATCCGCAGGCGAAATCCAGAGAGCGCACCTGAATTCACTCAGCCATCAGAGCACTACAGGAGCGCCGTGCGTGACACTGTTTTTCCCCCTCACCACTACGGTGAACGATTTTCCCGAACCCCAGTGCTTCCCCTGAGCTCAATAAAAGTCTTTGTTTCATCGTACTTGGTCTCCTGCATCTTTGGGTCCGACTGATATGTGTATTTTCTCTTCCGACTTCTGAATGTAGCGCACAGTCATCTCATTAATGACGTAACGGCGAGCCACAGACGCAAACCTTCAGCCTTCTTTTAATAAATCTAGAAGCTTAACTTTCTCACTAATTTTCATCATTTTCCTTTTCTTTTTCGGTTCACTAGATGATTATCCTGTGACACCGCGAGCATCAGACCATCGCCACGCCCCTCACCAGTGCATGCAGAGAGAGAGATAAACACCACCAACTAGCACAGACCATAACACTTCCTGGGCGTTTTGGGGCCATTTACAAGGCCTTAGCGTATACAACAGTATTTATTAGTACAAAGAGAGGAAAACTTAGGCAATTGGCTGGAGAACTGCTGACGTAGCGTAGACGAACAAACAATGTGGCACGAACACAAAGACAGGAATCCCCATGGTGTTGGATGCTGAGAAATATAATATCGACCAATCAGCTTGTTGGATTCACAGCCAATCAGAGAACACTCAAGTCAAGCAGGAGAACAGAGCATGTTGGGTAGCGTAGTTGAATGTATTGCGCATGAATTTTGAATACAATACTGTACTGTAATCTTTAATTTTTTTTATTTCCCGACGCGATATTGCAGGGACACGTAGTAGGAAACGCGAAGTGGCGGGGGATTACTGTACTCCTTCTAATAACATGCTCTGACTGGCAGAATCCAAATCTACCATTCAAATATGCCATGTAAGAATACAAACTAGTAAATAAAAATATATGACAGACAATAAATTTAATCAAAATTTTTATTCAAGATATACTCATTCATTCATTCATTCATTTTCCTAACCGCCTAATCCTAATTAGGGTTGTGGGGAGGCTGATGCCCATCTAAGCCGACTCCGGGTGAGGGCAGGGTACACCCTGGACAGCTTGCCAGGCCATTGCAGGGCATTAAAGTGATATGTACTGGGTAATTCACACTTTATTTTGCTAACACTGTATCAAATAGTAGTAATAAACTTTTACTTTTGGATGTAGATGTGCATGAAGGGTCAATGTCAGAGCCTTGTTGAAGTGCTTCGGACCTCAGAGATGATTGTTAGCAACACCGCACTGATCCGGTTATATAATAATACAGATAAGATAAGGTGTAGATGTGTGAAAAACTTCAGCAAACATGATTAATGCTCATATATAATTTTCATACTTTTGATTTATTCCTTTTAGTAGGATTTCAGATGGGACATGATTTCATGGAAGAGTGCATTTTTAGTATTTTAGCACTTATGAATCGCAGGACCGGAATAAAGAACTCGGTCAGAGTTCATCGATGGAGGTTTACAGTTAATGTTCTTTGTGCCGGAGGTTAAAGAGTATCTGAAACAAAGTGTGTGCAGCATAGTATCAGAGACAGGTTAGTAAAAAGCATGATCATAAGCTGCAGTTCAACTCAACCGCAAAGTGTAAAAACACCGAACTGAACAAATGAAGTGGGCGTGACTCAGTGCTTGCAGAATGGAACTGCTCATTCAATTAAAACACGTTTTAACCACCTATGCTCTCTGATGCTACGCTATATAATCAGGAAGGCCATCGTCTTCTCCCCACTCTCTCTTTCTCGTTTGTGTGTGTGATTTCTTTTTTAAATCAGATCTAGAGCAACGCTGTTGTTCTGCTTCTTGATAATTTAAAAAAATAAAAATGTGTCATCTATAAAGTTGTCTATAAATTAGACTGCAAGATAGGACAATTTTTTGGAAGTGTGGTATACCTACAGGGCCTGCAGTGGGCGCTGTGCTCTTGTTCTTTCCATTATTTGCATATTTCTATTGCATTTTCATGAGATTTCTTGAAGAGTCGGGGCTTCAGACAAGAAAGACTTCATTCATCTTTTGGAGATGATCTGGATCAAATTCTGAATCGAGCGATTTTTTTTTTTTTTTTTTTTTTTAAGAATTGAAGCACTGAGATCAAAAACCCCATAAGTCTCATTTCATGAAATGTGACTTATGGGGGTTTTGATCTCAGTGAATCAATTCTTTAACACTGTTAGATTTTAGTTCATATGGAAATTTGTTGGGCTTGGTAGAGGGCTGCACTCTCCAAGTGGTCATGCTACTTTTTGTACTTACAGCTCCAGAAATGGCTCCCGCAGTGAAGCTGATGGCGAAAGATGCCTGCGGTGTTCTGTGTCTTTCACACAGCTTGGCTTTCATCAGCTCATAGTTAAACCAGTACATAGCTGAAATGCATACACACCCCGTTAGAGCTCCATGGTCAGAGCAGTATATGAAGATTTTGTATTTATGTGTTGGTGACCAACCAGAGAATGGGACGTCTCTGAGCACAGTAGGTCCCCATCCCCTCCACAGCGAGAACACACCATTCTGAGTCACAGCTGATCTGATACATACACACAGCTCACTGTACGACACGCGCTGTGATTGCATCTTGGTGCGCACCAACTCCAACGGACTGATCATGGTGACCGCACCCACTGCAACACATAGACAAGCAAGCATCAGACTAGTGTGTGTATTGACTTTCCACTCAAATTCAAAGTCGGTCAGCTTCACATTATACACTTCTTTCTCGACTGTAATGTATTAAAGAATACATAAAATTAAGCAGTATGGAAGAAAAAATCTCAGATTTTTAACTAGGACTCAAACTTGGTTACTTAAAAATATAGCTTTCCTTATATCTTACATTTGTTTAACCCTCACATCAAACCAGATAGCACTGTAATCTCATCTACAACTTCAGGAACGAGCACAAATAAACAGCAAGTAGAAACAAAGCCAAATAAGAAGAACTAACGGGAGAAATAGCAAAAGAAAAAAAACCCTCACATCTCGCAAGACCCCCTGCCACGATAGATACATAGTTGCCATGATACCCAAGTCCATAACACAGGAAGTCCTTAAGCTGGTCATAGCAGGTAAAATAGATGACTGTGGTGGGAACCGCCATCACACTATACAACACACACAAACACAAAATTACATTTTATATTTGTATTTATTATTTTATATTATTTCAGTGTATAAAAGATGATTTATTTTATAATTCATATTATTACTATTAATATTATATTTATAATCAATACAGACTCTCCTAATATTATTTTTATTAAATACAGTGGCAACTTGACGTACGAAATTAATCCATTCTGAGGGCAAGCTCATAAGTCAAAATGTTCGTTAGATAAAACAAAAATTCACATAGGAAATAATGGAAAAACCAATTAATCCGTTCCAACCCCCTCCCAAACTCATATAACCTGACACAAACACGTATATTTGATCTAATATATTAAAGATAAACATGTAAAAACAATAAATACTTAATATAATAATGACAATAATAATAATAATAATACATGTACATTAACATTAATAATAATTAATAATAAAACAAGAATAAACAATAAGTCAACTAACCCTTCCAATCATCGACTGCAGCAAAGATGTCACGTGGGCAGGCATGAGGTGGTATATAACAGAGAAGGAGGAGAATTTTGTGCATGTGCAAGCTACGAATGCCAGCGAGGAAAGACTCATGGTGAGCTCCCACAAGGCCAGTGCTTCTCAAATAGTAGGGTGTGCCCCCCTTAGGGGGAACAGTGTGATGCCAGTGGGGGTACATATGACCCTTGGGAACATGGCTTTTTGCCATACTTTACTAGAATTAAGTGTAATTGTGCATCATCTACAGTAGGTGGCATTCTCACTGTGTTCCTTATGGTAGAGAGAACACAGTGAGAGCACCACTGCCACCTACTGTAGAGGATGTGCAATTACACTAGAGCTTGTTTAAATCAAAATTTTGCTCGTTGGATGGGGCAGATTTTTGATGGGATCGAAGCTCATATCATGAAAAATTCATTATAAAAGACACTCGTATGTCAAGGTACCGCTGTATATGTATAATTCTATTACTTATTTTATACTGCTTATTTTATTTTGTTTTAGATATGTATTCTTTTTAAAACAGAAGCTTTATATTTACCATTTAATATAAAAATTTTATCTTTATTAAATAGTCAAGGTGTAACTATACTTCATCCCACCCCCTCATTGTCATCAGCATGACCAAGTGTTCTCAGGTGTTTTCTTTAATTGAAACTCACAGTGTAGGAGGAAGACCACTCCACAGAGAGCGCAGACCTTCAGAGCGAGTGATTTTGACAAATGCATCCTTAAGAACAAACAGAAAAAGAAAAATCTTCATACTGAATTCCAAAAAAAAAAAAAAATCATCATCATCTTCATCCGCTTAATCTGAGGTTGGGTCACGGGGGCAACAGCCTAAGTAATGAGGTCCAGACATCCCTCTCGCCAGCCACTTTCTCCAGCTCTTTCGGGGGGAACACCGAATCATTTCCAGACCAGCCAAGAGAGATAATCCCTCTAGCGTGTTCTTGGTCAACCCAGGGGTCTCTTCCCGGTTGGACAAACCTGAAACACCACACCAGGGAAGCTTTCGGGAGGCATTCTAATCAGATGCCTGAGCCATCTCAACTGGTTCCTCTCAATGCAGAGGAGCAGCGATTCTACTCAGAGCATCTCACGGAAGGATGAGCTTCTCACCTTTTCTCAAAGGGGGAGCCCCGCCACCCAGGGAAGGAAGATCATTTCTGCCGCTTGTATCCATGATCTTGTACTTTCGGTCACGACCCAAAGCTCATGACCATAGGTGAGGGTTGGAATGTAGATCGACTGGTAAATTGATAGCTTTGCGGCTCAGCTTCCGCTTCACCATGATAGTCTGGTTCAGGCTCCGCTTTATAGCAGTGTCTGTGCGATCCGCCTGTCAATCTCCCAATACATCCTTCCCTCACTGATGAGCAAGACCGCGAAATACTTGAACTCCTCCACTGGGGGGGAGGACCTCATTCCAGACCCGAAGGGTGCATTCCACCTGTTTTCTGACTGAGAACCATGGCCTCGGACTTGGAGGTGCTGATTTCCATCTCGGCCTCGACGCGAATTGGTTCAATGAAAGCTGGAGGTCCTGGATTGAAGAAGTCAAAAGGACAACATCAGCCGTAAAAAGCAGAGACAGGATCCGATGGCTACCAAACCAGAACCCTTCGATACCACGGCTGTGCTTAGAAATTCTGTCCATAAAAATTATGAACAGAATTGGTGACAAATGACAGCCTTGGTGGACTCCAGCTCTCATCAGAAACGAATTCACCCTGTAGTTACCAATGCAGACCAAACTCTGTCTCCGGTAATACAGAAACTGAATTGCCCATAGCAACAGGTCTGGAACGCTGTACTCCTGGAGCATGCTTCAGCTCCAGTGATGGGTGGACCCCGACCCAAATACCCATGGTCTTTCTGTTCCATGAAGGCAATGCTGGTGGGATTGAGAAGGTCCTCAAAGTATTACTTCCATCAAATGACAACATCCCCTATCGAGGTAAGCAGCTCCACACTTCCACTATAAACTGTATTTGTGGAGAACTGCTTCCCCCTCCTGAGGCCTTGGATGGTAGTCCAGAACCTTTTTGAGGTAAACCAATAATTGCTTTTCATGCCCTCACCGAACTCCTCCCACAACCGAGATTTTGAATCGGTGACAGCTCAGACTGCATTACATTTGGCCTGCTTTACATTACATTTGGCCAGGAGTCCACAGGCCAATAAGACCCAACAGGCCTCCCTTTTAAGATGGATGGCCCCTTTCACCGCAGGTGTCCACCATCAGGTTCTGAGTTTACAGCCACAACAGGCACCAATGACCTTAAGGCCACAGCTATGGGCTACTGACTCAACAATCTTCTTCTTTTCCTTTCGGCTACTCCCTCCAGGAGTCACCACAGCAAATCATCTGCCTCCATCTCACAGTGTCCTTTGCATCTTCTTCTCTTATATGGCAACGACCTTCATGTCTTCCTTCAACACATCCATAAATCTCTTCTTTGGTCTTCCTCTCGGCCTTCTGCCTGGTAGTTCCAACCTCAGCATCCTACTACCAATATACTCACTATCCCTCCTCTGTACATGTCCAAACCATCTTAATCTAGCCTCTCTGATTTTGTCTCCAAAGCATCTTACATGGGCTGTTCCTCTGATGTACTCATTTCTGATCCTCATTACTCCCAGAGAGAACCTTTTCCACACTCTCCATTGCTCTAGATTGTTGAGCCCAAGTACTTAAAATCCTCCACCTTCCTAATCTCTGTTCCCTGTAACCTCACCGTTACTCTTCAGTCCTTCTCATTCACACACATGTATTCTGACTTACTGAGGCTAACCATCATTCCTCTCCTTTCCAGGGCATACCTCCACCTCTCTAGATTTTCCTGAACTTGTTCTCTGTTCTCACTACAGATCACAATGTCATCTGCAAACATCATAGTCCATGGGGAATCTTGTCTAACCTCGTCTGTCAGCCTGTCCATCACCATAACAAACAAGAAGGGGCTCAGAGCTGATCCTTGATACAGTCCCACCTCCATCTTGAATTCTTCGGTCATGCCGACAGCATACCTCACCACTGTCTTACATCTTTCATACATGTCCTGCACCACTCTAACATACTTCTCTGCCACTCCAGACTTCCTCATGCAATACCACAGTTCTTCTCTTGGCACCCTGTCATGTTTTCTCCAGATCCACAAAGGCACAATGCAACTCCCTCTGACATTCTCTGTAGTTCTCTATTAACATCCTCAGACCAAACACTGCACCTGTGGTGCTCTTTCTTGGCATGAAACCAAACTGTTGTTCACAAATACTGACCTCTGCCCTTAGTCTAGCTTCCACTACTCTTTCCCATAACTTCGTATGGCTCATCAACTTTATCACTCTGTAGTTGCCACAACTCTGCACGTCTCCCTTGTTCTGAAAAATGGGCACAAGCACACTTCTCCTCCATTCCTCCGGCATCTGCTCACTCTCTAAAACCTTGTTGAATGTTCTTGTCAGAAAATCTACTGCTGCCTCCCCTAGACACTTCCATACCGCCACAGGTATGTCATCAGGACCAACTGCCTTTCCACTCTTCATCTTCTTCAGTGCCCTCCTCACTTCACCCTTACTAATCTTTGCTACTTTCTGCTCCTCAATGGTCACCTCTTCTAGTCTTTTTTTCCTCTCTCATTTTCCTTATTCATCAGCTCTTCAAATACTCTTTCCATCTTCCCAGTACACTTCTGTCAATAAAGTTCCCTCTCTGTCCTTAATTACTCTAACTTGCTGCACATCCTTCTCATCTCTGTTTTGCCAACCTGTATAAATAATTTTCTCCCTCTTTACTGTCCAATCTAGCATACAAGTCATCACACGCCCTCTGTTTGGCCTTTGACACCGCTACTTTTGCCTTATGCTGTGTCTACCTGTACTCCTGTTTGCTCTCTTCAGGCCTCTCAATGTCCCACTTCTTCTTAGCTAACCTCTTCCTCTGTATGCACTCCTGCACTTCCTCATTCCACCACCAAGTCTCCTTATCTACTTTCCTTCCAGAGGACACACCAAGTACTCTCCTACCTGGCTCGCTGATCACATTTGAAGCGGTTGTCCAGTCAACTGGAAGCACTTCCTGACCACCCAAAGCCTGTTTCAACTCCTCCTTGAACACAACACGACAATCTTCCTTTTTCAGATTCCACCACTTTGTCTTCTGTTCTGCCTTTGGCTTCTTCACCTTCCTCACCATCAGCATCATCCTGCACACCACCATCCTATGCTGTTTGGCAACACTCTCACCCACTACTACTTTGCAGTCACTGACCTCCTTCAAATTGCATCATCTACACAAGATGTAGTCTATCTGTGAGCTCCTTTTATAAGTCATCCTATGCTCCTGTCACTTCTGGAAGAAAGTATTCACCACAGCTATTTCCATCCTTTTTGCAAAATCTATCAACATCTGTCCTTCTGTGTTCCTGTTCTGGATACCAAAACTGCCCATCACTTCCTCGTCCCCTCTGTTTCCTGCACAAACATGTCCATTGAAGTCTGCACCAATGACCACTCTTTCACCTCATGGGGTACTCTGCATCACTTCCTCTAACTCACTCCAGAATCTCACCACCTCTTCTAGCTCACATCCTGCCTGTGAGACATATGCACTAACAACATTGAACATCACACCTTCAATTTCGAACTTGAGACTCATCACTCTGTCTGACACTCTTTTCACTTCTAGAACATTTCTGACCAAATCCTCCTTCAAGATGACTCCTACTCCATTTCTCTTCCCATTCACATCATGATAGAACAGCTTAAACCCTGCTCCTAAGCTTTTAGCATTGCTATCTTTCCACCTGGTCTCCTGAACACACAGTATGTCAACCTTCCTCCTCTGCATCATGTCAGCCGGCTCTCTAGCTTTTCCTTTCATAGTTTCAACATTCAAAGTCCCTATTCTCAGTCCTAGACTCATGCTTTTCCTCTTCTCTCTCCGCCTGCGGACACGCCTCCCGCCTCTCCTTCTTCGACAAACAGTAGTCCAATTTCCACCAGCACCCTGTTGGTTAACAGCACCGATGGTGGTCGTTGTCAACCCGAGCCTCGGCCAATCCGGTATGGAGGTAATATTTGTGACTTGCATAGAAAGTTTGGCAATTTATCCGGGCTTGGGACCGGCATGAGGGACAGACACTGGCTTGTGCCCCTCCCTCACGGCTGCATTCTGATGACTCAACAATGGAGTCATGAAACATGGTCCATTCGGATTCCCTGTCACCCACCTCCTTCGGGATGTGCTTGTAGCTCTGCCGGAGGTGGGAGTTAAAGGCCCCTCTGTCAGGAGACTGCTAAATGTTCCCAAAAGACCCTAACTACTCGCTTCGGCCTGTCAGGTCGGGAGGGCCACGTCCCCCGTCATCAGAGCCAGCTTACCACCAGGTAGTGATCGATTGACAGCTCAGCTCCTATCTTCACCAGGGTATCCAGAACATGTGGCTGCAAATCCGGTGGCATGACTTCAAAGTCGACTTCAACGTCATTGAACTGTGGCCTAGGGTGTCCTGGTGCCAAGTGCACTTATGGACACCCTTATGTTCGAACATGGTGTTTGTGATGGACAAACCATAACAAGCACAAAAGTCCAACAACGAAACATCATTCGAGTTCAGACTGGAGAGGCCGCACCAACCAATCACACCCTTTCAGGTCACACTATCACTGCCCACATGGGCGTTGAAGTCTCCCAGCACAATAAATGAGTCCCCCGGAGGAGTGTTCCCCAAGATACTCCCAAAAGACTCCAAGAAGTGTGGGTACTCTGAACTTTCATTTGGTGCATAAGCACAAACAACAGTCAGGACCCGTCCCCCCACCCAAAAGCGTAGGGAAGCTATCCTTTTGTCAACCAGAGAGAACCCAACGTGTGGGAACCAAGACAGGGGGCAACAAGGATGCCCACACCAGCTCGCCATCTCTCCCCATGAGCAAGTCCAAAATGGAATAAGGTCCATTCATTATAAAGCCCAAGCTATGTGTTGAGGAGAGTCCAACTATATCTAGTTCGTATCTCTCCACCTGATGCACCAGCTCAGGCTTTTTTCCCCACCTGAGAGGTGACATACCTTGTCCCAAGAGTCAGAGTCAGTAGCCATGGATCAGTCCAACAGAACCCCTGCCTTTGTCTGCCATCCAACTCACACTGCACCAGACACCTAAGCCCCTCCCACAGGTGGTGGGTCAATGAGAGGGCAGATCCATGTCTCCTCTTCGGGCTGTGCCCGGCCAGGCCCCATGGGCAGTAGCCTGAACATCAGGCACTTGCTTTCAAGCCCCCTCCCCAGGCATGGCTCCAGGGCGGGAACCCCAGTGACACACGTCCAGCCAAGGGAAACCGTGTTCTTGTTCACCATGCTTCATCGAGTTTTTGAACCATGTTTCAGCTGGACCTTCACCTAGGACCTGTTTGCCTTGGGTGACCCTACCAGGGGCATAATGACGCTGACAACATAGCTCCTAGGACCACCCGGACACGCAAACTCCTCGACAACAATAAGGTGGAAATTCAAGGAGGGGTTAAAAAAAGGTAAATAAATTAAAAAACAAAGGAAAAAAAAAATTACAAAAAATAAAAAGTTCCTTAATAGTGTGTGTGTGAATGTGTGTGTCTGGGACGTACCAGAGTCCCACTGAAGTGAGTAGGTGTTTTGTACCAGGCGTTGCATGCTGTTGTGTTTTGGCAGACATAGATGTGGTCCATCAGTCCGTTACAGTAGAGAAAACACTTCCCTGAATTTCAGATTAAAAATGCACCATGTTAAACTGATACATCATGCAAACACCAAAGGTCATGAAAACACATGCATGCTGTGACTTTAAATACTAACAGTACAGTACAATACACAAAACTACAGAGAACTTTAGTAAACTACACACGCCCATAGAGAAATAAACCACAGAAACACGAAACTACAAACCACCTTA
>CM045738.1:8052296-8129796 GCA_024760905.1 Plotosus lineatus | reverse complement strand
GTAACTTCACCGTTCCTCTTGGGTCCTTGTCGTTCACACACATGTATTCTGTCTTACTGAGACTAACCTTCATTCCCCTTCTTTCCAGGGCATACCTCCACCTCTCTAGATTTTCCTCCACTTGTTCTCTGCTCTCACTACAGATCACGATGTCATCTGCAAACATCATAGTCCATGGAGATTCTTGTCTAACCTCGTCTGTTAGCCTGTCCATCACCATAACAAACAAGAAGGGGCTCAGAGCTGACCCTTGATGCAGTCCCACCTCCACCTTGAACTCTTCTGTCACACCGACAGCACACCTCACCACTGTTTTACATCTCTCATACATGTCCTGCACCACTCTAACATACTTCTCTGCCACTCCAGATTTCCTCATACAATACCACAGTTCTTCTCTTGGCACCCTGTCATATGCTTTCTCCAGATCCACAAAGGCACAATGCAGCTCCGTCTGACCTTCTCTGTACTTCTCTATTCACATCCTCAAAGCAAACACTGCATCTGTGGTGCTCTTTCTTGGCATAAAACCAAACTGTTGTTCCCAAATGCTGACCTCTGCCCTTAGTCTAGCTTCCAGTATTCTTTCCCATAACTTCATTGTATGGCTCATCAACTTTATCCCTCTGTAGTTGCCACAACTCTGTACATCTCCCTTGTTCTTAAAAATGGGCACAAGCACACTTCTCCTCCATTCCTCCGGCATCTGCTCACTTTCTAAGACCTTGTTGAATATTCTTGTCAGAAAATCTACTGCTACCTCCCCTAGACACTTCCATACCTCAACTGGTATATCATCAGGGCCAACTGCCTTTCCACTCTTCATCCTCTTCAATACCCTCCTCACTTCTCCCTTAGTAATCTTTGCTACTTCCTGGTCCTCAACGGTCACCCCTTCTACTCTTTTTTTCTCTCTCATTTTCCTCATTCATCAGCTCTTCAAAGTACTCTTTCCATCTTCCCAGCACACTTCTGTCATCAGTCAATACATTTCCCTCTCTGTCCTTTATCACTCTAACTTGCTGCACGTCTTTCCCATCTCTATTTCGCTGCTGTGCTAACCTGTATAAATCATTTTCTCCCTCCTTACTGTCCAACCTATCATACAAGTCATCATACGCCCTCTGTTTGGCCTTTGACACCGCTACATTCGCCTTACGCTGTGTCTCCCTGTACTCCTGTTTACTCTCTTCGGTCCTCTCTGTGTCCCACTTCTTCTTAGCTAACCTCTTCTTTTGTACACACTCCTGCACGTCCTCATTCCACCTCCAAGTTTCCTTATCGACTTTCCTTCCAGAGGACACACCAAGTACTCTCCTACCAGTCTCCCTGATCACATTGGCTGTGGTTGTCCAGTCATCTGGAAGCACTTTCTGACCACTCAAAGCCTGTTTCAACTCCTCCTTGAAGACAACATGACACTCTTCCTTTTTCAGCTTCCACCACTTTGTCTTCTGCTCTGCCTTTGCCTTTTTCACCTTTCTCACCATCAGAGTCATCCTGCACACCACCATCCTATGCTGTTTGGAAACACTCTCACCCACTACTACTTTGCAGTCACTGACTTCCTTCAAATTACATCGCTTACACAAGATGTAGTCTACCTGTGTGCTCTTACCTCCGCTTTTATAAGTCATCCTATGCTCCTGTTTCGTCTTGAAGAAAGTATTCACCACAGCCATTTCCATCCTGTTTGCAAAATCGATCAACATCTGTCCTTCTGTGTTCCTGTCCTGGATACCAAACCTGCCCATCACTTCCTTGTCCCCTCTGTTGCCTGCACCAACATGTCCATTGAAGTCTGCCCCAATGACCACTCTTTCACCTCTGGGGGTACGCTGCATCACTTCATCTAAGTCACTCCAGAATCTCTCCTTCTCTTCGAGCTTACATCCTGCCTGTGGGGCATAAGCACTAACAACATTGACCATCACGCCTTCAATTTCTAACTTGAGACTCGTCACTCTGTCTGACACTCTTTTCACTTCTAGAACATTCCTGACAAACTCCTCCTTCAAGATGACTCCTACTCCATTTCTCTTCCCATTCACATCATGATAGAACAGCTTAAACCCTGCTCCTAAGCTTTTAGCATTGCTATCTTTCCACCTGGTCTCCTGAACACACAGTATGTCCACCTTCCTCCTCTGCATCATGTCAGCCAGCTCTCTACCTTTTCTTTGTATAGTTCCAACATTCAAAGTCTCTACTCTCAGTCCTAGGCTCACGCCTTTCCTCTTCTCGCTCTGCCTACGGACACGCCTCCCGCCTCTCCTTCTTCGATCAACAGTCGTCCAATTTCCATCAGCACCCTGTTGGTTGACAGCACTGATGGTGGCGGTCATTGTTAACCCGTGCCTCGACCGATCCTGTATGAGTTTTGTTTTGACCATTTGCATTTTTAATGTGGCAGAAGTTTTACGCCGGATGCCCTTCCTGTCGCAACCCTCTGCATTTATCCGGGCTTGGGACCGGCGTAAGGGGGAGAGACATTAGTAGTTTTGAATAATTCACGTGGATTAATTAGCAGTTTTTGAATAATTGAGGAGGACTAATTACAAATTTTCAATAATCCAGGTGGATTTAACTAGAGCTTTTGAATAATCCAGATGAAAATCACATCATTAGATAACCAGGTGTTAACTGACTATGTTTACGAACCCAGGTGAGTTAACTGACAGTGTTCTTTAATCCAGGTGAGATAACTGAGAGTGTTCTTTAATCCAGGTGAGATAACTGACAGTGTTCTTTAATCCAAATGAGATAACTGACAGTGTGCTTTAATCCGGGTGAGATAACTGACAGTGTGCTTTAATCCGGGTGAGATAACTGACAGTGTTCTTTAATCTAGGTGAGATAACTGACAGTGTTCTTTAATCCGGGTGAGATAACTGACAGTGTGCTTTAATCCGGGTGAGATAACTGACAGTGTTCTTTAATCTAGGTGAGATAACTGACAGTGTTCTTTCATCAGGGTGAGATAACTGACAGTGTGCTTTAATCCAGGTGAGATAACTGACAGTGTTCTTTAATCCAGGTGAGATAACTGACAGTGTTCTTTAATCCAGGTGAGATAACTGACAGTGTTCTTTAATCCGGGTGAGATAACTGACAGTGTGCTTTAATCCGGGTGAGATAACTGACAGTGTTCTTTAATCTAGGTGAGATAACTGACAGTGTTCTTTCATCAGGGTGAGATAACTGACAGTGTGCTTTAATCCAGGTGAGATAACTGAGTGTTCTTTAATCCAGGTGAGATAACTGACAGTGTTCTTTAATCCAGGTGAGATAAATGATTGGTTTGTTAAATCAGGATACGTTTCTGTTATCCCAGGTGAGTTCATTCGGTGTTTAAAAGTAAATATATTGATACTAGTCAGTGATTAGTTTTCGATATTAGATTGTTTGTGTATTCCGTTAGATTTTCAGCTGTATTAAACAGTGATATTACATTGTTTAGGTGTACAGTACAGTGTTGTTGTAGTAGTATGGTGTTGGCAATTTTGGTAATAAATCAGAACTTCAGTAAACAGTCTTCTTTTCCTTTCGGCTGTTCCCTTCAGGGGTCGCCACAACAAATGATCTGCCTCCATCTCGCCCTGTCCTCTGCATCGTCTACTCTTACTCCAACAACCTTCATGTCCGCCTTCACCACATCCATAAATCTTCTCTTTGGTCTTCCTCTAGGCCTTCTGCCTGGTAGTTCAAACCTCAGCATCCTACTACCAATGTACTCACTATCTCTCCTCTGTACATGTCCAAACCATCTCAATCTAGCCTCTCTGACTTTGTCTCCAAAACATCTAACATGTGCTGTCCCTCTGATGTACTCATTCCTGATCCTACCCATCCTCGTTACTCCCAAAGAGAACCTCAACATTTTCATCTCTGCTAACTTCAGTAAACAGTGTATTATTTAATTCCTTTACAACACAAACACGCATCTTAGTAATGTAACTGTCCCTCCAGCACAAATAAGCAACATTATCATCCTGTATAGGTCTCAGGCCAGCACACACACACACACAGAACACACACACACACAGAACACACGCACACACACACACTCACACACACACACCATACACAGCACACACACACACACAGCACACACACCATACACAGCACACACAGCACACACACAATACACAGCACACACACACATACACCACACACACACACTTTCACCTTTCTGAGCAACAGCAGATGAGTTGGTTTGTTGTTTCTGTTCTCAGTCGACCCTCATGGCGTTAATCCGCTTTCACACGGATCTTTCTCAGGATTTCAGATCCTCAGCTGTCCTGATCGGCCTGCTTCTGCTGCTCTTCCTGCTTCTGCTGCTCTTCCATTTCTAAAGCCGTTTGAGTCGGTTTGTCTCTCTGACCCTCTAAAGCGGTGTAGTACAGCAGCACTGCGCCCCCTGCAGGATCGGACCAGAAAATGCAACATCCGGGGCTCCCTTCCCTCTGAGTCACTGCCGAACCCTACTAAGGTGGTGGGAAGGGTGAATCCCATCTCAGCCGACTCTTGACCAAGTACACCCTGAACAGTTCACCAGATCATCCCAGGGCCAACATTCAAACAACTAGTCTCTCTCTCGCTCTCTCACACACAACTCGGGGCAATTTGGAACAGCATATTAAGCCAATGAGCTTTAGACTCTGGAAGAAACCCCGAGTATCTGGAGGAAACCCAGGCAAGCATGTGGAAATCATATCAACTCTACAGAGAAATGTTCTTCCCAAGACTCGAACCATGGCCCTTGCTTTTGGCAATTTTGTGCTTGGAAACTTTCGGTCCCAGGCTGGCATTAATGTGGATTTTACCTTCAATCATATCACCTTCTTCCTTTCGGCTTTTTCCCGTTCCAGAGTCGCAACAGCGAAGCATCTGATTGGCACATTTGATTTGGCATGGGTTTTCATGTTGGATGCCCTTCCCATCGCAACATTTTTAGCAAGGGACAGAAACACGCTGACGGCTTTGCAGCTCCTCTTTACAAAAGTCAGCAATGGTTCTTTCAGATGAACTTCTCACCATCACACCATAACATCGTCAAATCCACAATCCGTATTCTCTCTCAGCATCGCACACCTTGCTCACACATTCTCTATGAATGCTTTAAGGAACGGAGTACTGACTTGCTCAGATAAAGATCAGAAGGATTTGGAGATCGAGCTTCTGTGAGGCGTCTGGGTCAGAACATCTGATCCATGGAAGCATTTCATGGCGTATAGGCTTTAAATCAGTGGAAACCTACCTCGACCGTTGCAGGTTTTTACCGACTTATTCTTCTGCCAAACAGCTCAACACCTTTAGGGTCATGAGACTGGAGCCCATTTCAAGTGACTGTGTGAAAATGGTGGTATACCCTGAACAGCTCGCAAGTCCATTACGGCCAACACACAAAAGCACTCGCGCGCACACATACGCATGCACATACACTCACACAAAGGGCAATTTGGACTAAATAACCAAGTCTTCAGACTGCAGAATGAAACTGGAGTATTTGGAGGAAATCCATACGAGCACAACGAAAATGCAAACCCCTCACCCTAGGACTCTTTTTTTTTTTTTTTTTTGAGTTAAAACATGCTAACCACACAAGCCTGCTCCGCCCTGCAGATTAGTCATTGATCCAAGACTAGATGGTCAGGTTGGAGTTTGGTGCTAAGGTCTTCAAGGGGTAGATTTTCAGGAAGTGGGTTACTGATCACTGAATTAAAGAATCTACCAACAATCCCAGACTCCATATTACCTCTTCAAAGATCTAATCAAGTCCATACTCAAATATATCAGGGATGTTCTAGCAGCACAAGTACCGACACGATATTAGACAAGTGGTGGTTTTAACGGTGGACTGTTGAAAATCTTTGATGTCCTACAACAGCATGCGCATAAAATTAATGCATTCGACGCAAAATGTGCACCACTGGTGTCCAGGAACTGTAAAACTCTACAATCCTTATGAAAATGAATAAAATGAAGAAAATATTCATTTAGCCTTGGATACGGAAAATTTTCACATCAAACCTTTTCTACAATCTGGCCATGCGATCATCCCAAAGACAGCGGGACCAATTTAGGCTTCTATAGTAGAGAATCTCTATTAGTCTCAATCTAAATCTGGGTTATGAAGTTAAAGGGTACTTATGAAGTTAAAGGGTACCTGTACCCAAAATTGACAGCGTTAAAAAAAGATCCAGCATACCTTATTATTAACTTTTAAACATCGCGTGATGTCGGTAGGTTATGTACAATTCCACAGTTCCTTTTCTTCTGTATGACATTCCTTACTCACGAAGGTTCAGCGCACGGACATGTTGGCTTTTTTCCACCGGGGTCTAAGGTCATTGTGACGTAACATCGTTGACAGTCGTATCGCCAATTGCAGAATGTCAGTATCTTTTCCTCAAGCAATTCATGTTGTTTACAACAATAGCACTCCTGATCGGGTTTTTGATGCACGCATTTTCCACAAGAGCACCAAATATTTGCTGGTTGTTTGCTACGATTTTCCCGTGCAAGAGCTTCTGCCGACTCTCCAATATTGTCCTCCAAGTCGTCACTTTCCTGGTTCGATTTCACTAAATGTGTTCTTCAGTGGTTCATATAAATAACCTTCTGCTCCTTCTACGACATTGTCTTCATCCATGGTTTAAAAAAAAAACTACATTCATTTCTTTTTCCCCCCCCCCCAAGTTTCCGAGAGTTTGTGTTGTGTGTCAGGTATATAGAGCCATAGGTTTACATTGCAATCTCGCAGTTCCGGTGGAGGTTTCATCAACGATGTGATGTCACAGGAAATGCGACGCTGCAAAACTCCTGTGCTCTGAAACTTGACGTTAGTGAAGCCCTTAAATCACTTAAAGCTGCTTTGTGAGGGAATATAATAAACACCTTATAGGTGTACAGTATTGTCACTAGCTATACACAATACATCAAATTAGGTATATGAGCGCTTTCACTACAGGTACCCTTTAAGGAGCTTAACAGTTGAGTGAATGCAAAAAGAGAGCTCAAAAAAATTAAGGAACTCCTGCCCACAACCCCACAGCTGTAGACAGGAGAGCTTTTTGTTTTTGAGTTCTCTAACTTTTTGCATTCATTCAACTGTTAAAACTCCATAATTTTATTACCCAGATGTCACGGATTTGCAGCACATTAATGTTATGAATATAATTCAAACTTTTAATTCCTAAAATTTCCTCCAATTAAGTTCCAATGTGAAATAGTTCTTTCTGGGTTTGGATGAAAACCCATTTACAGTGGACGGTAATAAAAAGTTCAGAGGTTATTGAGAAGTGGCTTGTCCCGTATAAAAACACTGTTCTGCAAACTACACAATGTTAAAGACCACGTGGTGTCTCAATTTTGTTTGGTACCATTATTATGGACTGATTCTTTTATATTGCAGAAGATATGGTGTCAAATGAAAAGGTATTTGAAAACTAAACTTGCAGCACAAAAGGAGAAGTGATGAACAAAGGAGGGATTTTTACAGATTTATTAGAGAAAACATTGAAAGTCTAGAATCGGAGCTTCTGGAAGAACCACTTGTTCTTGCCGGTCTTGTATCTGTAAAATACATAAAAAGACATCAATCACGACAAAAAGTTCAGAATTATTGTATAGCAACAACAGAACAGGAACATACCTCTCCTCAAACTTGACCTTGGCCTCCCTCCTGGCTTTGCGTTTTAGGGCAGGATCCCTGAACACATCCTTGTTCACAACAGTTTTGTCCAGAGGAATGTCAACAGAGTACCTACAAAAAAGTTCAGAGCACTCATTTTAGTCTTTCAAAACCATCATTGAAAAAAAAATAAATGCACACACCATGGAAACAGCATGACTGGATTGGTTTGATATCTGGGGGACAATAAATTAAGTACTTAGGCTCAACAATCCAGAGCAGTGGAGAGTGTGGAAAAGAGGTGAAGAAGTGTGATAGGAGGGTATCGGCAAGAATGAAATGAAAAGTGTACAAGATGGTGATGAGGCCAGTAATGTTGTATGGCTTAGAAACAGTGGCGCTGAGGAAAAGACAGGGGGCAGAGCTGGAGGTAGTAAGAGATGAAAATGTTGAGGTTCTCTCGGAGTAACGAGGATGGATAGGATCAGGAATGAGTACATTGGAGGGACAGCACATGTAAGAGGTATTGGAGACAAAGTCAGAGAGGCTAGATTGAGACGGTTTGGACATGTAGAGAGGAGGGATAGTGAGTATATTGGTAGTAGGATGCTGAGGTTGGAACTACCAGGCAGAAGGCCTAGAGGAAGACCAAAGAGAAGATTTATGGATGTGGTGAAGGAGAACACGAAGGTAGTTGGAGTAAGAGTAGAAGATGCAGAGGACAGGGTGAGATGGAGGCAGATCATTTGCTATGGCGACCCCTGAAGGGAAATTCCGAAAGGAAAAGAACAATAAAAAAAGCTACATGTAGGGTGTAATGCTCTGCAGGTGGGACATCTCAGGGTGGTAGAGCCTCTATTCAAAACAGTGAGTGCGGGTCATGTGCCACACTGCCAGGACATGTCAAAAAGACAGACACACACAGTCTAACCCTTAATACAGTATCACTACGTCTTTATATCACAGGGGACATCACACAATTCACAAATCTAAACAATTAATGTACAAATACACAAATCTTGTTCCAGTTTATGTGTTTGTCTAGTATATGCTAAAACACACATACACCCTCCTACATGTCGTCAACTGTGGTCAGACGAGAAAGTTGTGCCGGAACAAACGACACCACCTTAGAAAGTGACAGTTGCACTAGAGCACAATGTAAAAGCAACTGCAGACAAATTAGCCACATCCACGTTACCTTCATGAATAACTGATTCATTTGGAATATAAAAACATTTTTTCAGACTGTCTGCTGCATATTTCATTATGTATTGTACACCGCATTCCCCGGTAACAACCCGACACACTTCTGTTCATTACTGATACGAATCGCTGTCAAAACAGATCACGTTTGTATTCACATTAAACTTTCGAATTCTGTAAATTAAATAAGTCTTATACCAAAAAAGAAAAAAAAAAAAAAAAATCACTGCCATCTTATCTGAAAATTGTGATCGTCTGCATGCTCCACATCAGATTATACCACAAAAAGAGTGTTGTCTGGTATGTGTAAGACAAATTGTTTATATCAAGTCATACCCCATAAATAAATATCGGTTGTAAGTCTTACTGCAAGTATTCCACAGCTGTGATCTCCAGCATGATTTCTTAGTCCTGCGTAGTCTCACAAAATCTCGCCGATGGTGTAAAAGTATTTACTGGAAAATTACTCAAAAATGTATAGTGGCACAGCAATTATTTGCACAGAAATAAACTGCAGAGTCTGAAAAAGCTTGAACTCAGTCTCCTGAAGGATCCACATGTGGATCCCTTTTAAAATTGAACAAATAACTAATAAATTACCCTAATTTCCTCTTGACTCCACTGTGTTCACTTATTTAGCTTGGAGAATAGAGCAGTACTCGTGTATCTCGAAATGCTTACAATGTACAATCAATACAACAACAAACTAACAGACATCAGTAACAGAAATAAATCCCACTGAAATACACCACGAGGACATGTGACCGCAACTGTATCACGGAACTATGAGAAAAAGAATTACCGCATTTGACGTGATAAGCGCCCAGGGCGCTTTAAAAATTGGGAGTGGGTGAACTAATAACCGCCCATGTGTACTGGGAGCAAAATCGCAGATCAAACTTGCCAATTATATTCGATCAGTCTCTGTAACGGTAAAATGAGGTGTTTACTGTTTGTTAAAGTGAGTTTACACGGTATTTCAAGAGCCACTGCGGAATGTCTATAAATGTTCATCAGTAACAACAATAAAAACCCCCGTGCACTTTAATCAACCACATCTACCCCACTGACTGTGAACCATATCAACCCATCTACTCTGCACTCAGATACATTACACTTTAATATAGGCCAGTCTATAAAGTTGCTCCATTCTTTTCTTTTATTGTTTAGTAATTTATACTATTTATGTATCTATTTATTTATTTACTTATATAATATATGTATGTGTGTATGTTTGTACTTGTATCTATTTTTGCACCCCCTACTGATAGTACCTCAAGAGCCTGTAACAGTGAATTTCTCCATTGTGAGATTAATAAAGCTGTATCTTATCTTATCTTATCTTATTTGATTGTTCAGTCGTGCTTTCAAAAACAGGAAAATATTTTGCTGTGTTCTCCTGGTAAATCTCTATTACAGTGACTACGATTTCCCTGCTTCATCTATGAAAACATGCGCTTTATTGTTCACAGGGAAGGCACTAGAGCACAGGCACTAGAAACACGGAAATCAAACTAAAGCGGGAACTGGTGGAGCACAGAGCTGAAAGCCAGAGAGATCACGGCGAACAATGACAATCTTCTAGCACCGGGAAGAGTGCTGCTATTCTTTATAGCCCATGATTAAATGGAATTAGGTGTATGCGTGTTTAGCACTCCACCCCACTTGTGAGAGCCATGCCCCTCTCCAACACGCATTTCAATGCGCAACTCTATTGTGAGAGAGACCATAACAATGTATTGAGTTCAAATTGAACACGAATTTGGTTGCAAATTTTTTTTTTAATAAAATAAAAAAAATTTGAATACATATTAAACTGTTATTATCAACAATGCGAGTAAGTTTAACATACACAATGATTCTACCAATACAGCCAACTTTTAATAAGTTACATTTCAATGGGATTTCACGTGATTTAAACAAAGTATTTAGTAATTCCTCTGAGTGCGCTTGTCTGTCGGCCATAAGTGCAATACATCCGCGAGATCCATAATTGATCATGTCATTGCAATAAACACACAAGACCTTGCCAACAACGTCAGAGTTCTTTATGAAACTCGCCAAAGGTTCCGATATGTTTTGAGTCTGTTTTTCACCTCAAATTTCACAATCTTCTCTAGCCATTCCCACTCAAACTTACTCTTAACATCTTTATCTATTTCTGACACGTGGGATTCCTCTTCTTTCATTAAAGTTCGCACCATTTTACACACAACACGCTGCAAATTTGCATTGAGCCGAGTCACTTTACATGAAGCTTAAAACAGCCAATCAACAAGCAGCTTACAATATGTGAGGGGCTCAACCGAAAGTAGACAGTTGAAGCAAGTTCACTTGCTTGTACTTGAGACAAAGTGCGGCTTATCCTTACATAAGTGAGCAAGTGGGCCATTGAATACTTGTTTAGTACTCAGCCTTCAGTCTGAATCAGTCACGCTTTGTCTCAAGCACAAGAAAGTGAACTTGTCAGAAGTGCCCCTATACCCCCCCTAAAATTTTCTCCTCAGATTTAGACGATTCACAGAAATTATCAATTTGAGATAAAAACCTCGGAATTCCATGGAAAATTGCCATGTATGTAAATATGATTAACCATTATACTGAAGTACACTTAATACAAGGCTCCAGCAGATAGGCTTGGCTGACACGGAGGTCCGGGAAGAGAAGTATAACCGATACATTTCTGAACTCCAAAACTTTTAAAGAAACAAATTGACTCCAGTATTATAATGAACTGGACAAGAGTGAAACACTATGAATCTGATCAGACCAGCTGTGCCGTGCTTGAAAGGAACCAGGAGTTTAAACATGGGACATAATATGTACAGATGATGGGGGGGGGTATACACGGTACAAACTCGTAAAGGTTATTTACACAAGGTTTAAACATATGTTGGCATTCTTTAGAGGATTCGTTTGTAAGCTGGGGAGCATCTGTACTTGCATTGTTGCATCTGTGAGTGCACGTGCATCTGTGCGCGTGTATGTATGTGTGTCGTCTTCTCATGCAGTTCCATCTCTATATGTGTGTATTTATATTTTATTTACATCTCACGTTATTTTTTAATGTTTAATTGTTATAAGCATTGAATATGTATTTATTGATATGATACACACATATACGTGCACATATACATCAGTGGGGGGGGGCATTCTACTTCGCGAATTACAATGGTTGCATGGGGATCTTGGTCCCAATTAACCACGGAAAGTGAGGGATCCCTGTACATACAAACACAAATTTCAAATTCCTTCAGTCCATTTATTTTTTTTACTTTATATTTTATCTAAATATTTCTTCACGTCCAATACTTTATACACAATATTGAGGGGGCTTCTGTAATGATGTTCTACTGTTACCTGTCTGTCTGTCTGTCTTCCTTTCGGCTTTTTCCCTTTTACTCGGGAGTCGCCACAGCGAATCATCTGAGTCACACGTTTGATTTGGCAGAGGATTTTACGTCGGATGCCCTTCCTGTGTGACGGGCAATGGTGGTCTAGTGGTATAGGGCGCTGGATCGCTGATCCAAAGGTTGGGGGTTCGATTCCCACTCTCCACAAGGTTGTCACTGTCCTCCCCAGTGGAGCTAACTGGGTTATCAAAGGCCGGCCATGTCTCTCACTGTCTATGGTGTGAGGCATGTAAAAGAACCATTTCTGACTTTCGACAAGAGTAGGCTGCAAAGCCGTCGGCGTGTTTCCGCCCTGAAGCCCATAAAGAATCTGTGGGATATCGTGAAGAGAAAGTTGAGAGACACCAGACCCAACACTGTGGATGAGCTTAAGGCCGCTATCGAAGCATCCTGGGCCTCCATAACACCTCAGCAGTGCCACAGACTGATTGCCTCCATGCCACGCCCGCATTAAAGCAGTCATTTCTGCAAAAGGATTCCCGACCAAGTATTGAGTGCATAACGGAACATAATTATTTGAAGGTTGACTTTTTTTGTATTAAAACCACTTTTTTAATTGGTCGGATGAAATATGTGAATTTTTTTGAGAGGGATTTTTGGTTTTTCTTTACTTTTTTGCCAAAATTATCAATAGTAAAACAATAAAAGGCTTGAACTACTTCAGTTGTGTGTAATGAATCTAAGATATATGAAAGTCTAATGTTTACCAGTACAGTAGGCCCTTGACTATTCGCGGTTTTGCACTCACGGTTTGAGTATTCACTGACTGCCGAGCAACCGGCACGTGATTCAAATTCAGCCAATGGCTGTCCTCCTTTCTCCTGATTTGTTGAGCTGATGTCCCGCCCCTTTTTCCTCATTCACATACAAGTTGTCAATGAGCCTCTTTTTTGTGTGTGTTTTAATTACCGGTTAAGCTCTACGATACCACTCAAACGCTATGCGTCTTCTCTGGCTAAGTGATAGAAAACGCTGGATGTCTCTTCTGAAGAAATAAAGACTTTCTCCTGAGAAACCACGGTTTTCTCTGAACTGTTGTATTAAAATCTTTTTCAATTATTATTCCAGTACAGTACCTAAGTTCATGTTTATGCGTGAGATTTTATGTTCTGTAGCATGCTTAACAAACGATACCAAAAGGATCAACTTTATTACAGTACTCTTCATGTTCTTTTACATTGAAGTTGGAGTGACGTCTCCAAAATGGCACAGAGGGTGACGTCAAGGAGTTCTCAGTGTCAAATTGTTTCATGGTTTATTTTAATTTGTTTTATTTGTTCATGTTTTGCACTATGCTCGTCTACCACCGGTCGACTCTACTACAGCTATAAGATCAGAGTATCTTGGGGCATATATAACTAAGTAGAGCTAACATGCTATGGTACGCAACTCAATGTGAGCCGCATCCCAGTTAGCAATATGCCCAGGCGGGAAGGGGCCGAATGACGACTCCGGTGCTTGGGATTGCAGGGGATGAAGGCCGTATAGCCGGTTGGTATAATCGCCTTATTGGGTGTACGCTCCTCGAGCCATGTTTCACAGAAACACAGTCCTATAAATCCCTCTGCCCTGCAATCTGAGCATGAAGCTCATCCATCTTGTTTCGCAGGGACTGAACATTTTCAAGCAGTATGGCCGGAAGTGCTAACCAAGCCTCTGAGAACGCCGCCTGGGTGGTTAACATGGAGCTCCCATAGCACAGCAGCTCACGATAGAAGTTCTCAGAGTCAAATTGTTTCTTTGTTTTAATTTGTTTCATTTGTTGTTTGTTTGTTCATGTTTTGCTCTATGCTCGTCTACGACCAGTCAACTCTACTAGAGCTATAAGATCGGAGTATCTTTGGGTGTGTATAACTAAGCACGCTCAACTGGGCTTGTTAGCAGGGATGCGGCTAGCACAGCTAATATGCTATAAGCAGAGCTAATATGCTACAAGAAGCCCAGGCGGGAAGGGGCCGAACGACAACCCCGGCGCTTGGGATTGCAGGGTATGAAGGCCATGTAGCCGGCTGGAGCCATCGCCTCATCGGATGTACTCTCCTCGAGCCACGTTTCACAGAAACACAGTCCTGTAGATCCCTCTGCGCTGCAATCTGAGCGTGAAGCTCGTCCATCTTGTTTCGCAGGGACTGAACATTTTCAAGTAGTATGGCCGGAAGTGCTAACCAAGCCTCTGAGAACTCCGCCAGGGCTTAGCCAGTAACCGCTAGCATTTTGCTGCTATAGCATATACAGTAAGCTCAAGACAGAAGTTGTTGCGTGCTTAGTTGCCCGAAGCTGAAGCTGCTCATAGCTGTAGTAGGGTCGACCGATCATAGAGCAAAACATGAACAAACAAATTAAAACGAACAAAGAAACAATTTCACTCTGAGAACTCCGCGACATTGCCCTCTTGGCAGCGCCATCTTGAAGACGTCACTCCAACTTCAATGTAAAAGAACATGAAGTGTAATAAAGTTTATCCTTTTGGTATCGTTTGTTAAACATGCTACAGAACATACAATCTCATGCACAAACATTCTCAGAATTAACTTGGATACTGTACTGGTATAATAATTGAAAAAGACTTTAAAACGAGTGCTTTACAACAGTATATGCTGTATAATGTTTATATTTTATCATAAATAAAAATAAGAGTAAAAATTTAGTTTTTATTAATCTAAAGATATATATTAACTGTATTAATGAGTAAGACTGTCTGTAGAATGTGTTTAAGAAGCACATTTTAACGCATGTAATAGATACATAGTATTTTACTTCTGGCTGCTCACTCGCACATGTGACGTGTTACATGGGGTTTTACTTCCGGGTACAGAACTCGCAGATTATCTCAATTCGCGGGAGGGATCAGAACCGAACCCCTGCGAATGTCGAGGACCTATTGTACATTACAGAAAACAATGAATTTAATCACAATATGCTAATATCAAAGGCGGGCCATGTCTCTCACTGTCTATGGTGAGAGGCATGTAAAAGAACCATTGCTGATTTTCGTAAAGAGTAGGCTGCAAAGTCGTCAGCGTGTTTCTGTCCCTTGCTAAAAGGGTTGTGACAGGAAGGGCATCCGACGTAAAAACCTCTGCCAAATCAAACGTGCGAATCAGATGATTCGCTGTGGCGACTCTCGAGTAAAAGGGAAAAAGCCGAAAGGAAGACAGACAGAATGCTAATTTTTTGAGAAGGACTAGTACAGGACTAAAAACAGAAGAGACTGTTGGAATTATTTATTTTGTGTACCTGGTTGGCATCAGGTGATTGTAGTTGAACACTTTAACAAAGGCCTTGATCTTGGACCTCTTGGCTACCTTCTTCTTACCCATGGTGGCAGTGACTTTACGGGGGTAACGGTCAATACCTGAGACCAGGGCGTGACTGTAAGGGCGGTCAGCAGTGCCGTCATCAATGTTCTTGTAAAACAGCAAAAAATACATAAACATTAGTGTTTTACCGACAAAATATACAAAGGCCTCACTAAAACCTATAGAACAGCCCATAATAGTCTAGCATTTACACCAATGCTCTGTGCTCAACACTGATAGGACAGAAGCTCTGTGCATTAAATCCTACCATCATCTTGCAAACGAAAAACTTTTTATTCTTGAGGTGAGTGCTTATGCTGGTGAGATAAATTCACCGTTTAGCCAATCAGAAAGAAATCCTCACTGTGGCACAAAGACAACATGCAAAATAAATAATATTAATGTGATAGGGAAACTGATGTATACCTTGACGATGACAGCTTTGCGACCAGCGTAGCGTCCCGCCAGGACCATCACCACCTTCCCGGGTTTCATGAATTTGCCCATGTCTGAAAATTAAAGCTTGAACATTTAAAAAAAGTACAAGGGAAGCAAAAATCAATGCCAAAAAATACAAAAAAACATCCTGGAAACTATTACTCCATGTGTACTGAATGTCTGTCTTCCTTTCGGCTTTTTTCCTTTTACTCGGGAGTCGCCACAGCGAATCATCTGATTCGCACGTTTGATTTGGCAGAGGTTTTTACGTCGGATGCCCTTCCTGTCACAACCCTTTTAGCAAGGGACAGAAACACGCTGACGACTTTGCAGAATGTCAGCAATGGTTCTTTTACACGCCTCTCACCATAGACAGTGAGAGACATGGCCCGCCTTTGATAACCCAGTTATAGCCGCACTGGGGGGACAGTGACAACCCTGTGGAGAGTGGGACTCGAACCCCCAACCTTTGGATCAGTGATCCAGTGCCCTATACCACTAGACCACCACTGCCCCAAATATTCCATGTGTACTGAATCTGAATACTTTACTCAGATTCTTCACCATGCAGTCATTTATTCCTCCTCTCAGGAAATTTAGACTTGTAAACAAAATCACAATGCCCTAAACACTAAATATTTATCATGCACGAGCGCAAAAGAGCTGGAAAACCTCACGCACTGCACTAGATATCAGCTAACTTGCTAACCAACCGAACCAAGCAACTATAACGTTGTACACAACACCGCGGGATAAATTACAGGACTTTTTATTTCACCACACAACAGTTTTTTCATGATCATTCCACCGTTTAAAAACCATACATGACGCAAAGTAAACGCGCCGCCATATTTATCTCCAGCACTCACAAGTGTGAGACATACATTGCTTTTTTGTAGTATTAAACCCAACAAACCTATAAAAATAGGTACACAGAACTTGCGTTTAAAATAATTACTAAGTAAATGTCACAATTAACTTGACAGAAGTGTTCGTTTTTCAACTGATGGAGAAGGATTATGAAATGCTGTAGCACTTACTGATGGCTTTCGGTGGCCGACGAGAACAGGAAAGGAAGTACACACACCGCGCATGACCCTTGACACCCCAGGCACATGACGTATTTCCGCTTAGATTTTGTCCACATCTGTAATCGAGTAAACGGAGTACCGCCATCTGCTGGCAGTGCTTCACATTTCACTTGTAAACTTTAAATAAACCCTATGAATATACAGTACAGTACAGTTATGTATTACTGGTTACAGGTGTGTCTTAATGTTTTTGGCATGACTGGCCCTTGCATGTACAAGCTCTCTCTTAGCGAGGGCAGAATCTCTCCTGGACAGCTCACCGGCCATCACAGGGTAAAAACACGCTGACAGCTATGCAGCTACTCTGGATGAAAGTCAGAAATATAAGACTAATATGAATGTATATTAATATTGTTATGATACATCTCTAGGATGCTCCTGAACACATCATCAGTGATGTAACCTGAGGTCCTTGGATGTTTCGGGTCTTTCAACATCAGACACCCTCGCCCAGGCGACCCAGCCATGGTTGATCAGACCCAACTTGTGTTCAGGTGGCTTTTGCTTTCCATGGATCTCCTCTCCTAATCCACAGCCATCTCGAGGCTTTCTCTGCTTCCTCAGTGATCCTCTTGATGGCTCTTCTCCTCTCTATCCCCATAATGCCCAGCACACTCAAGGTTTGATTGGCCTGCGAACCCTCTGCAGCCAACCTCGATGGGCATACACTGTGCCTTCCAGCCCTGCTTACGGCAGCCTACGACCAGATCTTCGTATTTGGTCTTCTTTCTCTCATGGGCCTCATCCAGTCGGTCCTCCCATGGCACGGTGAGCTCCATCAAGATGATGCTCTTTGTCTCCTTTGACACCAGGAGGATGTCTGGCCTCAGGGTGGTTGAGACAATACACTGGGGGAACTTGAGTTGTTTCTCCAGGTCAACAGACAGCTGCCAGTCTATTGCGGTTGCCAGTAGCCCCGATGGGTTCCTGGCTCCTGCGGTTTTTCCCAACTTCTCACCCACCTTCACAAAGGTGATCAACTGAGTGGTGGGGCAGGACCGTCTGCTGCTTTTGCTGATTCCCATGCTGATGACTTCCGCAATGGGTTTCAGAACCTGGTTGTGGCGCCAGGTGTACCGCCCCTGCCCAAGGGCTACTGGACAGCAGCTCAGAATGTGCTCCAACGTGCCTCTGCCTGGGCACTGCGGTCAGTTGGGAGACTCTATTCTACCCCAAATGGAGAGGTTTGATGGACTGGGCAGAATGTCATAGACCGCTTGGACAAGGAACTTTATTCGGTGCGGCTCTGCCCGCCAAAGCTCTGCCCATGTGACTTTTCGTTCCATGGCCTGCTCCCACCTTGTCCAGGCACCCTGCTGCCTTAGGCCGACTGCTCTGCTGCTCCTCCTCTCCTCCACTTCTGCCCTCACCTCCTCCTGCACCAATCGCCGTCTCTCCTTCCCCTTGGCCTTCTCATACTGTGGCGTTGTACATGTTCCCAGACCAGCCCTACCGTGGGTCATTGCTCCGACCAGGGCTCTGTGTCGTATCCGCAATTCAGCGTGTGTGACAGCTTCGTCGGCTCTCCACTTCCTCCCGGTTTTCACTCTGACCCCTGCCTGGGCCACCTTAGGGTCGCTGGAGTCCCGGTACATCATCACTTCTCTTGCCTTTGTCACCTTAAACTCCTCCTCTAGTGATCTCAGAGGCAGTTGGAGCTTGGTTGAACCGGGGATTTAGCTCAGTTGGTAGAGCGTCCACTTTATCCTCCGGAAGGTCGGAGTTCGAATCTGGCCGCGTCATACCATAAGACGTTAAAATTTGGTAGTTGTTGCTTCCTGCTTGGCGCTCAGCATCAAAGGATAGAACAACACAATAACTGGCGCTGCACAGTGGCGACAGGTGCCCAGAGCACAAACCAAATTTCAATGTATGTAAAAGTACTTTGACAATAAAGAATTAGTTTAGTTTAGTTTAGTGTTGCGTCCATAGAGAGCGATGCTACTAAGACTCCTAGGCAGACCCAGCCACCTCCTGAGGAAACTGCTAACCTTCCTCTCTAGGCCCTCCACGATCAAAATTGGAACCTCATAGATGAGTAGAGGCCACAGCACTTTGGGCAGGATGCCATGTTGATAAATCCAGGCCTTGAACTTCCCGGGTAGTCCAGACCGGTCCACTGTTCTCAACCAGCTCTCCAGCTAATATAAAAGAGCTAATATAAAACTCTAGTGTGCCTTCTCTTTTTATGACAATCTATGACAAACTACAAAAAAAATCTGATGTAGACCAAAGCAAAATTAATTAATTAAACACCACAGTGACAAGTGGAGTGGAAAATAGATCTATAGGTTAAAATGCGTGAGAATTATTTATCTGTTTTTGTTTTATTTGATGGCTTTTTCTGTATTTTTATTTAAATGACAGCGAAATTATTATTCAATATTCTGTTAAGAAAGGCCATCTGATTTATCTGAGAGCCAGATGCAGTCATCAAAAGAGCCACATTTAATCACTGTGCTTTGGAATTGTCTGCATGGGTTTTTAGTCTGGAAGGATTTATTGAGTTGCAAATAAAAGGAGCACATAGACATTATTGATATTAAACATATTAACATATGTTAAATTTTAAAATTATTGTGCATTATAAGCATATTGTAAAATATAAACATATTGTATAGTACGCTAATAAATATCTTAAAATAATAAACATGTATTGCTTTAACAAATATCTTGTAAACTATAAACATATAGTAAACATACTATAAATTATAAACATGTATTAAACATATTGTAAATGATAAACTTATTGTGAATTACACACTTTCTTTCTTTTTTTTTTTTTTTTTTTTTTTACTTTCGGCTGCTCCCTTCAGGGGTCGCCACAGCAAATAATCCGCCTCCATCTCACCCTATCCTCTGTCTGCATCTTCTTCTCTGACACCAACTACCTTCATGCCCTCTTTCATCTCAAGAGTAACTGTACCAGTCAGCATTTTTCTGCCCTTCGATGGCCTGGGAGCTGTCCAGGGTGTACCCCACCCTCGCCCAGATTTGACTGAGATGGGCACCAGTCTCCCCGCAACCCAATGAGTAAATAAATAAATATTTATAGCCAAGTGATAGTGGTTTCGGCGGCACGGTGGATTAGTGGTTAGCACGTCCGCCTCACAGCAAGAAGGTCTGGGTTTGATTCCCGGCCTGGGCGTTTACGTGTGGAGTTTGCATGTTCTTCCCGTGCTTGTGTGGGTTTCCTTTGGGTACTCTGATTTCCTCCCACGGTCCAAAAACATGCACAGGAGGCTAATTGGCCGTTTTAAATTGCCCGTAGGTTCGCATCGTGCAGAAGGCAATGGCAAACCACTGCACTATTCTTGCCAAGAAAACCTCCAGGAAGATGCTTTGTCCTTCATGACAGGTCCCCAACAGTTGTCTTACGACTGAGAAGGTAGCAGACCAGACCAGACCATACCAGATAGCGGTTTCAGCGAAGTTTCTCTTTTAAAATGGACGCTGTGCCTTTAAAGGAATCCAGCTCCATATCAGTAGGTAAGGTAAGGTAAGTCTGTTGGGTTTTTACACCCGAGCCTTGTAGCTCATCAGGCCGGTGCTTATCCCCGGTTTCCGTAGCGTGGAGCGACGAGGAGTTCAACTCCCCCTGCATGGGACGCTAGTCCATCACAGGTTATCTTCCCTGTATATTTTTATATTGGTACTCAGAAGGTACCAGACCAGACCAGACCAGCGGTTTCAGCGAAGTTTCTCTTTTAAAATGGACGTTGTGCCTTTAAAGGAATCCAACTCCATACCAGTAGGGGGTGCTGTTATTTCACTCATTCCTCAATAGGCTCGAAGGGTTTGGAAATAACCCTGCATTTTGTGGGATTGTGTTTAAATTAAGGGTATGCAGTATTTATACATTTACTTTATAAACGCCAGAGTATTATTACAAAGTATTTGTTATTTGTACGTGTTTATTTTGAAGATAGTATGATGTATTTCCGTTCAGGTGTTGAATGGTGCTCAAGCAATCAATCAATCAATCAATCAATCAATCAAGCCTGTTTGTTGTGAACTTGTCAGTCGGAATCCTCGTATAGTTTACTTGAGCAGAGCTATTTTAAGCTTCATATTGTTATTTACGGCACAAGGTGAAGCTACAATCCTGAAATCCTAAGATGTTAGTGGCAATGAATAGAGCTTAAACTTCATCCGGGTATGTTCAGAACAAACCCCGCCCCTTAAATTTATTTTATTGGGGGACCGTTCACCTTTGTCCATGATGTAGGTCGGAGCCAGTGGACAGGTTTGTGTTTGATCTTTCACACAAACAACAGTATCAATGTGAAAATAAACTGAACCGACATGTCTTTTTTTTATAAACTGATTTTATTTAACAATCAATAGGATGTTTACAAGATGCAAATATTCAGAATAATTAATTCTATATTATATAATATAGAATTATATAATTTTATAGAGTTATATAATTAAATAACCTGTAGGGGCATAATAGTTCACAAGAAAACCTGAAGGTCATCAGAAATATCGATGATTGAGCCCTTTTTGTCTGAGGGAGAGTTGAGTGGAGTCGATGCACTGCTGGACCTCACCAAAGCAACAACAAAAGCCTTTCTATATGTAAATCTACACTTATGGAAATAAAATCTTTCCATGGGTATGATGAGATTAATGATGCGTTTCCCCGGGCTTGAATTCTGTTCACCCCAAACAGCACACTCACTTTCGCCGAGGGCCGCACCAATACATTAAAAGTGCTCAAGGGCCGAATAATCACTGAACATTGACTGTAAAAGGGCAACAATGAAATCTGCATGGCAAAACGCTTGGTTTCGGAATTTGACTTCTTTTTCTTGATTCACTTGCTTTTTATCTGACCACACCTGAACAGTGAGTCTGCAGTCTTTCTTGACTTATCAGTGGCCAGCTGTTGAAATAGGTTGCCACCTAGTGGAAGGATGATGAATTAGGTTTCATGGTTGGTGCAAGAAATGGATGATCATCATTTTCTTTGAAAGCACTTGTGGGCCACATAAAATAGTTTGTCGGGCCAGATTTGGCTTGCCGGCCTTCAGTTGGACACGTGTGCTTTACATGAAATTTCTCTAACTTTGTTGGGTGACAGGTGTTGGATGGAGAACAGTCAGACCTTTTCCAATTCAATGCGCTCCAAGTATTAATTCCAGTGCAAGATTACTTATGGAACTGAGATGGTATCAGCTTTAAACCGGAATCTATCAGCTTGTTGTTCTTTCCATCATACAGGACAAACAGTTCATCAGTTCATTTTCTGTAACTGCTTCATCCTAATTAGGGTCACAGGGAAGCTGGTGCCCATCCCAGCCAACTCAGGGCGAGGGCAGAGTACACCCTGGACAGCTCGCCAGCCATCGCAGGGCGGAAACACGCTGACGGCTTTGCAGCCTACTCTTGTCGAAAGTCAGCAATGGTTCCTTTACATGCCTCACACCATAGACAGTGAGATTTGGTTTAGAAACAGTGGCGCTGGGGAAAAGACAGGAGGCAGAGCTGGAGGTAGCAGAGATGAAAATGTTGAGGTTCTCTTTGGGAGTAACGGGGATGGATAGGATCAGGAATGAGCACATCAGAGGGACAGCACATGTAAGACGTTTTGGAGACAAAGTCAGAGAGGCTAGATTGAGATGGTTTGGACATGTACAGAGGAGGGATAGTGAGTATATCGGTAGTAGGATGCTGAGGCTGGAACTAGCAGGCAGAAGGCCGAGAGGAAGACCAAAGAGACGATTCATGGATGTGGTGAAGGAGGACATGAAGGTCGTTGGTGTAAGAGATGAAGATGCAAAGGATCGGGTGAGATGGAGGCAGATGATTCGCTGTGGCGACCCCTGAAGGGAAAAGCCGAAAGGAAAAGAAGAAAGAAGACACCATAGACAGTGAGAGACATGGCCGGCCTTTGATAACCCAGTTAGCTGCACTGGGGGGGGGGGGGGGGGGGCAGGGACAACCTTGTGGAGAGTGGGACTCGAACCCCCAACATTTGGATCAGCGATCCGGTGCCTTATACCACTAGACCACCACTGCCCCCACAGGACAAACAAATGTTACCAATTGGAGTGTTATTCATTAGCATGGATATGTTTTTGATTTTTTACTCCTGGTTGAGATGTAAATAACATACAAATACTAGAGGCTGTTGCGCTAAGGCCTGTTAAATAGCACAAACATATCCATACAGGACAGAAGCCGCATTACCGTAAGCAGTGCAGGACAAGTTTGACTTGGTAGAGTCGTCTCCATACAGGCGAGAAGCCGTATTCCTGTGAACGCGGGTATGAACAAATTCCCCATCACAATATAAATTTTACGCAATGCTAACAGTGTATAGATAACAATGGAGCCTTTTCACATTAATTCAATTTTTGTATTAAAATTTTAATTCTGCACTTTCGTCATGTTTGACTTTGTTCAGTTGATTTGAATAAACACATTGGGACCCAGTATTCTCCATTATAAACACGGCAACCCAGCGCTGCTGACCTGTTTACATACCTCGGCCCGCGTGTGCTAAACAACTCTTTAAGCTCTTTACAACAGTATGAATTGGGACCATGTCCTTCAAAATGTTTATCGTCATGGTGTTGCTAATTTCCTTTCATTGTAAAAAAAAAAAAAGGGTGGGGGGTTCCATGGATGTAATCATGAGATTCCCAAACTGAACACCCTCCTCTTCATGACTACACTTTGAGATCAGAGGCAGGTGTCAGATGTGAGGGTCCATAACGCCGTGCAGTGTGAACGTTTTCTGTGGCGACTGTACAAACCTACTCTCGATCAACCGACCCGGCCGCAGACCACAAAAACAAAGCTCGATTCCACTGCTGCCAGTGTTTCCTCTGCAGGAGCCTTCTCCTTCTCATTCTCTTCGCTTTGGATTTGGCACGGAGCTTCAGATCCCCTGCACCCAGTGCCTCAGAACGCCTCCTGGTTGCCTTGCTTTGGAGGCGTTCCTGGTACGTCCACGCCTGATAAAAATTCTGACTTTTTTTTTTTTTTGTGAGCAGAATTTAGATTTTCAAAGTTCTGATGAGTAACCAGGAATTATTTTTATCCAGCCTTATGGATATTTAAACTTGATCATGTGGAAGATTTTTTTTTTTTTTTAAACTAGACTTTTATTATCTTTGAAAGATGTTATTTTGGCGATGTCGCATATCGCACACTATCTTGTGACTTAATCCGTATCACGAATATCCCTGAAATCCCAGCATGGCGCCGAGTTCTCCTTGCTGCCCAAAATTGAACGGTCTCATCACCGAACGCAGACATAGAACATGATTTCTTGACGGGAACAATGCAGGTTTCTAATCCCTGGTTATTCTAGTCTTAGTTAAGGTACAAACCAACTTTGAAATTGCTTTAGCTATGTAGATGTAGACCAGGGGTGTCAAACTCGTGCCACAAAGGGCCATGTGGCTGCAGGCTTTTGTTTCAACCAAACATCAGCACACCTGACTTGGCTCATTCAAACATCTGATAAGAGTCTTCAGGCGTTTGATTGGTCAGTCTCTGGACAGAGCACACAGATTGACCAATCAACTGCCTGAAGACTCTTATCAGTTGTTTGAATGCACCAAGTCAGGTGTGCTGTTACTTGGCTGAAACAAAAACCTGCAGCCACACGGCCCTTTGTGGCACGAGTTTGACACCCCTGATGTAGACGGATAGCTGGCTGACCTCAGTGGAGCGAGAATGCGGCTAACAATGCTATTACCAATTGCGACGTCCCAGTGATCTTTGTTTTTCAGTGTAAATTCACTCTTTGGCATAAACGGTTTGTTTTCATAATCACAGTAGTTCCTTTCTATACAAAAAGGTTAAAATTGTTCACTATAAATTTGATTGGGGCATTTCTTTCAGTTCTTTGCTTTAAAGGTAATAGTTGATTAAATACAGACAAAATTTTAAGTTCCCGTTAGCATTTTCATGATTTTTTTTTTATTAATACAAAAAAATGAATCAACCTGAATTAAATATATATTTACGTACAATACACAAGTCTTACATTTCATACACACCCCCCAGAAAAAAAGAAAAGAAAATATAATGAGGAATGCTCAAGGAAAATAGAGGTCACTGGCACAAACTCAAACCAACATGTTTGTCAATTAATAATAAAGCAAGCAAACGAATAATTAAATAAAAATACAGGATTCATACAAAGGGAAAACTATAAGACAATGCATGATACAAAACCTCTGCAGATCTCAGATGTTCACTTCATATAAGGGAAAGGAATCAAAACTAAAAAAATAAGTCATATATAATGTAAGATAAACATGTGATGGTTATTAAACTGGTCCATAAAAATATACTTCTAGCAACTGAGAAACAAAATGCAGGCGACGGAATCGGTAGTACAAGTTTAGTGGTGCACAGCCGTGCGAGTTTAACGTTACGGCAAAAACGATTCACCACGGAGATATGATGCATATGATCACAAAGGGAGGTGATGACTCAGAATCAATGCACGTCCATTTTCGACAGATTACAACATCAACCTGCTGTAAAAAAGATGCTTGGTAGCAGCAAATGATCTCCCACTCTCTCTCTCTCTCTCTCTCACACACACACACACACACACACACACACACACACACACACACACACACACACACACACACACACACACAGAGGGAAATCAACAATCATTTTCATCAAAAATAAAAACTTTTACAATCGGTTAAACTTTCCCTCAGTAAATATAAAGAAAACAATATTCAAGGCGTGGCCTGTGATTCCTAAGTGTTTCTCCACCTGTAGTGAGCCAATCATCCATCAATGCTTTAAAATTTACTCATTTGTTGCATTACCATACAACAGCCTTCACTTGTTGTTTTCAAAAGTTCAGGTTACTGCTGATGTTTTTACGGTCCAGAAAGGGATGAATTTAAAAAACACACTTCGATCTCAAACTCTGTACTTTCTTTGTAGTTTTATCTGTAAACAAAGACAAATTACTTTTAAATACATAAACCAGCAACAACAATATAAAGCTTACCTTTTTTATAATATTTCAGGGCATTCAGGATAGCATCACTATACCTGATCATCATCCTCATCATCATCATCATCATACACACATGGATAACCCTGTATGCAAAAAAGCAACAGGACCCTGGAGGCGGAGTAAACACACTCCAGTTGCAACAGTAACACGCCCACACATGTGACTCGAGCAAAAAAAATTCTGATTTTTATCTGTACTGTATATATATATATATATATATATATATATATATATATATATATATATATATATATATTATGTAATATACACTGGATGTTGTTGATATTATGTCACAGTAAGGGCCAATTAAATAGAAGGCAATTCAATAAAATAAAATAAAAGTACAGCCTGCGATGGCCCGGCCAGCTGTCCAGTGTATCTCCCGCCCTCGACCGGAGTTAGCCGAGATAGGCGCCAGCCGCTCCACAACCCTAATTAGGATTAAGCGGTTCAGAAAATGAATGAATGAGTAAAAAAATAGCTTTACTGATGATTAAAAGCCAGAGGATGTAATGTTTACGGGAAAGCCAAGTTACATACTTGACTGAACGCCTCTGGTACTTTTACACGTGTGAGATATGAAAAAATAACCGCTGTACTACACACAGTGAAATACACAGCATACTGTATATGTATAATATTAAAGGCACCATGTCTCATTCTGAAACCCTTTCATCACACGTATCGGCGGTTCAGGACAATACGATGGTTACGGTTAAGGTGTTTTTACTGGGGAGGGGGAGAAAAAAAAAAAAAAAAAAAAAAAATCAACAGACCACAAATACAGAAAAATACACACACAGGTCATAAAAAGGATTTTAAACAATGAAATGCAAAATTAAATTAATATTTCGTGTCGTTTCAGAATTTCTCATACAGTGTAAAACATTTTAAAGTAACAGGCTGTAACATTTCGAGCCCTCTCAGTATTTGTCATTTGCAAATCAGACTCCGCCCCTTATGCTCAAAAGGTAATAAACTTCATGGGCTGATTTTTAATTTACCGCTGTGGGAGGAGCTAATTCCCAGGTTGGAATCTTTCCAGCAATTACACCAGTGATATTTCTAAGATGTCTAGTGAATATATGTGGGTCTGTAAACACCTGTAGATTTTACACACTGTCCCTTTAATTTTTTTCGGAAATGGTTAAAAGTCGATCCTGGGTATTGAGGAAGTAAATACAGTTGTTGGCTTAAAGATCAAGACATTTGGATTCAGCTCGGACGATGACAGACTCAGAACGCGTCCTGGATGTTTTTGAGTTGTCGGACTGCCAGATCGACGGGGAGATCAAACTTCAGGTGGCTAAGACGTCCCAGAATCCTTAGTGCCCCCTCAAAGCCTGTCTGTGCCATATAACTCCATGGCTGGTAGTGAGTCTGGATCAGGGTTCCAGCCTTACACAGCAGGTTGACCCAGGACACCAGCCTCTGCTCGTTCAGTGCCATACACACCAGCGCTTTGAACTCCGAGTCCGCGCTGCGTTTGTAGCGTCCATGCTCCCGGAGGACACTGTGCACAGCCCACAAGAGCGAGTTTTTTGGCGTCACGACCGTTGAGGTTCCACCTACAGGTAGGCTGAAGGATTGTGAAAGCTGTCGAGCAGGTGATTCGGCAAAAGCTGGGCCATTTTTGGCGTGATAATACTTGACGAAGAGATCCCAGGGGTGCAGAGATTCCTGCTGCGAGGATCCTGAAAATGGCAGCAGGCAAGAAATGGGTGCCAGGACCAGGCTCATGCCTTCGGAGGGTGCGTAAAGGCCGTGAGCGAGGAGGTCACACAACGCCAGGGACAGATCTTTTCGAACAGCGACTATGAGCTCGTGTCGTGGTCCCGAGGGGGCAGCCAGGGGCGCCGTTGATGAGGAATAGCTGACCACGGGGTCATCGAGACCCGCAGATTGGAGGCGAGAGGCGAGGAGACGTACGCGCTGCACAGCTCCCTCAAGTTTGTTGAGCAGGGGGCCGTAATCAGGAGCACCATCAGATGGCGGCCAACCCTTCTTTGCCATGGTTCCCGCTGAACAGCCCAGCTGGCTCAGGGCAAAGATCTGCAGCACTGCTAAAGCACGCTGGACCAGACGCAGCCCGCGGGCACGCAACTGCTCCGCATGCTCCGGGTGTACTGCACAGATCACATCGACATGGCTAAGGGAAGTCCGTCTCGGATTTAAAATGAATTCCTGAGGAATAATATCGGCGTGTCGGATACTGACCTTGCTTCATGCCGCCGTGTCCGTGTTTGGTTCCAGTGGATCGACTCTGCTGGCTGTTCCCTCGATCCGACAGAAGCGGGTTTCCTACTTCATCTGTGCGGAGTACCATCAGGATCGTGAGCCATTTCAACAGTTCGATGAGCAAAATGGCCATCAAATAACCATCGATGTGCGAAATCCCGCCCCACCTCCTCACCTTGTATGAAGTTAATAAACATCTCCAAATCTCTGATCTGCGTCTTCAGTTGTTCCACCAGCTGTTCTTTGACACGCACAGGGTTGACAATCTGCGCGATGGCGGCGTCCACACGTTGCCGCAGCTCCTCAGGCGTCATGTTCCCGATGTCCTCATTCAGGTTCACGTCCAGCTTCTTAATCAGCTCGTCAATGATCACCTGTGTCAGAAGAGCGTTTAAATTCCAACCGCGCAGCTCACATCTCATATCTAGATGATTAGCATCCTTCTAAACATATAAGGTCAAAGGGTCATCATCATCATCATCACAACGCGGGTTTGAGATTGGGCGAAAGTACGGTTTATATTGCACTAAAAAAAAATGCAGTAATGTTGGTAAATAAATAAATAAATAGAAAGTTTAGAATTATAAAATATAAAGATGTAATAAAGTGGCGTTGTTGTTCTGTCATCATTGCTGCCCAGGTTCCTCCCCTCACGTTTTTGGTTGTTTTGTCGATGAAGTGGATGATTCCGGCGCTCACACTATACAACTCATGTCATGTCAGCTTCCTCCGTTTAATCTGGAGTCAGATCACGGGCGCAGCAGCCGAAGCAATGAGGTCCAGACGTCCCTGTCCCCAGATGTCCCTGTCCCCAGCCCCTGGTAGACCCGGAGGAAGTGGCTGGGGACAGGGACGTCTGGAGTCAGATCACGGGCGCAGCAGCCGAAGCAATGAGGTCCAGACGTCCCTGTCCCCAGATGTCCCTGTCCCCAGCCCCTGGTAGACCCGGAGGAAGTGGCTGGGGACAGGGACGTCTGGAGTCAGATCACGGGCGCAGCGGCCGAGGCAAGGGGGTCCAGACGTCCCTGTCCCCAGATGTCCCTGTCCCCAGCCCCTGGTAGACCCGGAGGAAGTGGCTGGGGACAGGGACGTCTGGAGTCAGATCACGGGCGCAGCAGCCGAAGCAATGAGGTCCAGACGTCCCTGTCCCCAGCCACTTCCTCCGGGTCTACCAGGGGGGACACCACGGCGTTCCCAGACCAGCAGAGACATAATCCCTCCAGTGTGTTCTGGGTCGACCAAGGAGTCTCTTCTCGGTTGGACATGCCCAAAACACCACACCAGGGAGACGTTCTAACCAAACGCCTGAGCCACCTCAACTGGCTCCTCTCAATGTGGAGTTCTACTCCGAGCTCCTCCCGGATGACTGAGCTTCTCACCCCATCTCGAAGGAAGAAGCTCTGCCACCTGGCGATGGAAGCTCATTTCAGCCGCTTGTATCCGCAATCTTCTTCTTTCAGTCTCTACCCAAAAGCTCATGACCATAGGTGAGGGTTGGAACATAGATCGACTGGTAAATATAGAGCTTTGCGGCCCCGCTCGCTCTTCACCACGACGGACCGGGACAGGCTCTGCTTTACAGCACAGACTGCAGCAACCTGCCTGTCAATCTCCCGCTCCATCCTTCCCTCACTCGTGAACAAGACCCTGAGATACTTGAACTCCTCCACTTGGGGCAGGACCTCATTCCAGACCCGGAGGGTGCATTCCACCCTTTTCCGGCTAAGAACCATGGCCTCAGACTCGGAGGTGCCGATTCTCATCCCGGCCGCATCGCACTCAGCTGCAATTCGCTCCAGTGACAGCTGGAGTTCCTGGATTGATGAACCCAAAAGGACGTCATCATCAAAAAGCAGAGACGAGATCCGACGATACAACTATACAAGTCCTGGTTTGTTTATTTATTTTAAAAAAAGCAGATTGATACCACGCTGGATTTAAAAACATGGCACTCAGTTGTGTGTCCAGGTCGAGGATGAGAACACTTTTGAATAACAGCTCCATAAACAAATAATTATTATTGTCTGGGTGACATTTTGGACAGAATGTTAGCAACTGCAGCAAAAAACAGTAGATCCGCCCTCTTTGAAGCGCGTCGGCTAGCCGGCTAACACACTCGCGTTAATGTGTACGCTTTTAAAATGTATGTTCCTTGAAATTTTTATGTCCTCTGATGATGTCACTCAGACTATGGCAGTAAAGGTGATTTAGGTGCAGGATGCGGATAAACACAGCGAGATATCACGTTCACGAGCGGTTCTGACAAATGCATCGGTACTCTTGGAATGCTGCTCGACCAATCAGATTAGGGGACAGGGTTCATCGTTTTGCACCGTTAAACCGTTTGCGAGCATACAAAGGTTAATAAACAACCTGTTGATGCACATCATCATCATCGTCCCGATTTGTCTTTTCGGATCAAAATGAATGTTTAATGTGATTTGAACCCAGCTTAATTCATACACGTACAGGCATTATGGGATATCACGTACCCTCTGCCTCTCCATGACAACAGACTGAGGGAGCGAGTCATAGCTGCCCTCCTGATAGGCAAAACGCTCCAAATCATCCAGCTGTGTCTTCAGTTGGACAATCAGCTCCTTCTGCTTCTCTCTTTGAGCCTCCAGGCGCTCCCTCTTCTCGCGCTCACTCTTGTGCACGCACGCACGCACGCACACACACACACACACACACACACACACACACACACACACACACATCATGAACATGTACAGTACGTTTCTGCTGCACGCTCAGACTTCACGAGCGAGACGCTTGTTTGTGATTACTCACCAGATCCTCCTGTCGAAAGGGGATGCGATAAAGGAATAAAAGAAGAAAAACAATCAAACTTTAAGTGAAACATCAAAAGGGAAAACAAACAAAAAAAACCAGAATAACGATTACAAGCAGAGGAACTCATCAAAATGATCAGGTTCGGGTGAATTCGGGTTTGGAACCAGAACTACAGGACCGATTCATAGAACGTACGAACGGTTTCATCCAACAACTGAAACCGGGTTGTTCAGTTGGTTTCTCTCTGGAAACACGAGCAGCACCACCACATCTTTTCAGAAAAGGTTCCATGCGGAACTCGGTTCTGAAACAGAACCTTTCAAGGAAACGCCGTAAAACCTGGACGAGAGCCGCTACGGGTTATTTAAAAGGCTCTGCAGAACAATCCGTGCTCAAGAACAGTCTGTAAATAATCAGGGTGTGTCTCCTTCCCACGGAACTTCGCGGTCTCAGGAATCCCACGGAACCAATAATACGGTGAAAAGAACCCTTTCAAAGGAAAGGAATTTATTTATTTTAATATTTAGTGCGTCTCATCAACCTCCAAAGAACCCTTGGTGGAAGTGAACCAAATGACCGCGGCCAATCTAGAACCCTGAAACAGCTTTTGTTGGACGACTGGTGATTAAAATGTTCCATTTAAGAGATTCTTCACTTATCCCTTAACATCCAGGGATGTCGTTGGGGCACCCTCATGGCGCGACTTGGGCTGATTTGGCCTGGCGGCGCACATCCCGCTCCAGCTCGTGTAAACACTCCGACGGCTTTGCAGCTACTCTTGTTGAAAGTCAGCAATGGTTCTTTTACATCAACCTCTCACCAGAGACAGTGAGAGACATGTCCTGCTTTGATAACCCAGTTAGTGCACTGGGGGACAGTGACAGCCCTGTGGGGACTCGAACCACCAACCTTAGGATCAGCGATCTTGCGCCCGACCCACTAGACCACCGCTGCACAGAGATTGAGAACCCTTAAACTTTAAATACCCAACCCAGAACGTCCGTCGGTTCTGCAAGTGATTGGACCCCAAGATTCTGCTTCATGTAGCACCTTAAAGGTTTCATTTCCAACCAGGATGTTTCCATAACACCAGGGTGTACTCTGCCCTCGCCCGGAGTCGGCTGAGATGGGCACCAGCCTCCCGGTGACCATAACTAGGATTGAGCGTTTCAGAAAACGAACGAATGAATGAATGATCGTTTCCATAATAATGAACGAATGACACCGGTACCACGAACCCGAACACTGATCCGGAACCCAGTCAGTGTGACTCCTGGTTCTGTGCGGAACCCTTGGTGTGTGGATCCTGAAAGTGAGGCTGAAGTCAGTAACCACACTTTAAGGTTCGAAGACGAGATCCTGTGAGTGCGCGCTTGGTTCTGTGCAGAACCCTCACCGAGTTCTGGAGCGGATGCTGCGCGCGGCAGCCCAGAACATGCGGACATCCTCTGAAGGCGAACTCCTCCAGCTCCTTCAGCATCTTCTCCTTGTCCTGCTCCTCGCTCTGGCCGTGGACGATCTGCTTGAGTCGGAACTGGACCTGGGCGAAGTGCGACGTGAGCGCCAGAAGGGACGAGTGAAGCTGGTCGTGCTCCTCCTCCAGCCGCTGCAGCCGCGTCGCCATTTCCGCGTCGCCGCCCGGAGCTCCACGTCCTTCCGGACTCTGGCTGCGTTCATCCTCGGGATTAGCGACGGCTCCCACCGGAGCCCAGCGCTCACCGGCGCCGGTCACTACAGCCTCGCTGTCCGACAGCGCCGTCTCCTCAGCCCACATTCCGGCTCTCACTTATCTGTACTCGCTTTGTTTATTTACTTCTTCCGGTGCCGTTTGAAACGCTTTACTACTTTTTTTTTTTTTTTATAACCCGGTTGAATGTTTACGTTGCATACCTGGCAGCTGCAGCCACCATCTTGAAAGCTGTGACGTGATCGAGCAACGTTCAGACCTTGATACCAAGGAAACGAAGATAATATTCCACGCGCGCCCTCGTGAGTTCATAAAGGGATAACAGCGACGCTCGGGGTCATGATTGGCGTCATGACGTCACAAACTGGGGGCGTTAATCATAGACATCTAATAATGTTCTCTAGAGTGGACAAAGCCTTATTTTATTGTACAATGTTGCCGCCGTCTTTCTCCACAAGGAGATCCCAGAAGATGGGACTGAAGACGGCACAAAAAGTACGTTTTTATTACAGCTAACTTTTCTGTTTTCTAGTGTCTATAAACGATGATTTTTTTCGTAGTTGAATTTTAATTTCGTAACAGTTATAAACCATCTGTAGGAGCTGATGAAGTATTATTCATAAGATATATATATATATATATATATATATATATATATATATATATATATATATATATATATAAATTATTTGTTTGTTTTGACCATGGTGAACCAAAGAGAAGATTTATGGATGTGGTGAAGGAGGACATGAAGGTCGTTGGAGTAAGAGTAGAAGATGCAGAGGATAGGGAGAGATGGAGGCAGATCATTTGCTGTGGCGACCCCTGAAGGGAACAGCCGAAAGAAAAAGAAGAAGATATATATATATACACACATTTTCCTAAAATTTTTGTCTCTGATACGAAACAAGTTCATGTTACGAAAGCACCATCTCAAAAATTCAAACAATGCACAAGTTCTCCCACTTTCCCACTTTCCCAACATCCCACCCTGCTGGTCTCCCATTGGCTAGGAGGGATGATGCAGCTCCCTCCCATTGGCTATTATGGAGCACCCATAATACTTTCCGTGTTAAGAACAGAACTACTGTTGTTTCATTAGTTTTTCTCATTGCTCATTGCAAGTTTATCTTTTGGCTCAGGCTTTTAACCTTACATAAACATTTGTAAGATTATGACTCTGCTAAGAAGACATGGTCGGATTACCAGTAAGAGTGAAAAGAAGAAGCGGGCTCGTGGCATGCGGTTGAGTGATATCACAAAAGAATATGGCCAAACCCGTCTACCATCGGTACGATCTTGAAGCAGAAGGAGGCCTTAAAAAGTATAGTTTTAATTTTTGAAGGGTTTAGGGATAGTTTTTGGGGCCTTGGAACGAATCACACATTTTACATGTAAAATGCGGATCAACTTATGAAAAATCCAGGTTACAAAAAAGGCTCTTGGAACAGATTAATTTCGTAAGGTGAGGTACCACTGTGTGTACACAGTATATTTAATATATATATATATATATATATATATACATACACACATACACACACAGATATATTGTGTATATATATACATACACACACACACAGACACACACACAGAATCTTTGGTACACAGTCGTCTGACCAAATGAAGGTCAGTTGTTAATTGTGAATAGTAAAGAAAGTGTATATGTTATGAATTCCAAATATTATCCAATTTACAATTTGCATTATTATTATTATTATTGTGAGTATTCATTTTCTTTCACCGCTTAATCCTAATTAGGAGGCTTTCGCCCATTTCAGACAACTATGGGTGAGGGCAGAGCACACCCTGGACAGCTCGCCCTGCCATTGCAGGGCATATTATTATTATTATTATTATGATTATTATATTGTATTTTATTTATTCATTTGCTGAACCACTTAATCCTATTTGAGTTGCAAGGAGGCTGCAGCTTATGTCATCCAACTACAGTGATACCTCCCCTTACGATAGTCCCAGCAAACGAAAAATCCAGGTTGCGAAAAACATTTTCCAAAATTTTTTGTCTGTGTACGAAACAAGTTCTCCTTACGAAACGTGCCATTCAAACATTCAAACGTGCCATTCAAACAATGCACAAAGTGCTCTCCCATTGACTATCTTCCAACATCCCGCCCCCGCTGGCCTCCCATTGTCTAGGAGGGATGACGCAGCATCTCCCATAATGCTTTTCGTGTCAAGGACAGAGTTACTGTTGTTTCATGAGTTTTTTTGAGTGTGCTCATTGCAACTAGATTTTTTGATTCAGGCTTTTAACCTTCCATAAACATTTGTAAGATTATAACTCTGCTAAGACGACATGGTCAACACCGCACGCACACACACACACACACACACACACACACACACACACACACATACGTGTGTGTGTGTGATTTCCGGTGGGAGTGAAAAGAAGAAACGGGAAATATTTCAGGTCTTTTAATTGTTTTAATACTGATGATTTTGGCATACAGCTCATGAAAACCCAAAATTCCCCTCTTAAAAAAAATAGCGCATCATGTTCAGGTAGTCTAAACGAGCTATTAATCTAATCATCTGAATCAACCAATTAACTCTAAACACCTGTAAAAGATTCCTGAGGCTTTTAAAAACTCCCAGCCTGGTTCATTACTCAAAACCGCAATCATGGGTAAGACTGCCGACCTGACTGCTGTCCAGAAGGCCATCATTGACACCCTCAAGCAAGAGGGTAAGACACAGAAAGAAACCTCTGAGCGAATAGGCTGTTCCCAGAGTGCTGTATCAAGCCACCTCAGTGGGACGTCTGTGGGAAGGAAAAAGTGTGGCAGGAAACGCTGCACAACCAGAAGAGGTGACCGGACCCTGAAGAAGATTGTGGAGAAGGGCCGATTCCAGACCTTGGGGGACCTGTGGAAGCAGTGGACTGGGCTACAGGTGCCGCATTCCCCAAGTTAAGCCACTTTTGAACCAGAAACAGCGGCAGAAGCGCCTGACCTGGGCTACAGAGAAGCAGCACTGGACTGTTGCTCAGTGGTCCAAAGTACTTTTTTCGGATGAAAGCAAATTTTGCAGGTCATTCGGAAATCAAGGTGCCAGAGTCTGGAGGAAGACTGGGGAGAAGGAAATGCCAAAATGCCTGAAGTCCAGTGTCAAGTACCCACAGTCAGTGATGGTCTGGGGTGCCATGTCAGCTGCTGGTGTTGGTCCACTGTGTTTTATCAAGGGCAGGGTCAATGCAGCGAGCTGTCAGGAGATTTTGGAGCACTTCATGCTGCCATCTGCTGAAAAGCTTTATGGAGATGAAGATTTTCATTTTTCAGCACGACCTGGCACCTGCTCACAGTGCCAAAACCACTGCTAAATGGTTTACTGACCATGGGATTACTGTGCTCAATTGGCCTGCCAACTCTCCTGACCTGAACCCCATAGAGAATGTGTGGGAGATTGTGAAGAGAAAGTTGAGAGACACCAGACCCAACACTGTGGATGAGCTTAAGGCCGCTATCGAAGCATCCTGGGCCTCCATAACACCTCAGCAGTGCCACAGGCTGATTGCTTCCATGCCACGCCGCATTGAAGCAGTCATTTCTGCAGAAGGATTCCCGACCAAGTATTGAGTGCATAACTGAACATAATTATTTGAAGGTTGACTTTTTTTGTATTAAAAACACTTTTTTTATTGGTCAGATGAAATATGCTAATTTTTTGAGATAGGGATTTTTGGTTTTTCTTTACTTTTTTGCCAAAATGATCAATATTAAAACCATAAAAGGCTTGAACTACTTCAGTTGTGTGTAATGAATCTAAAATATATGAAAGTCTAATGTTTATCAGTACATTACAGCAAATAATGAACTTTATCACAATATGCTAATATTTTGAGAAGGACCTACCTGTATGTTGAGAGTGTGAGTTTGAATGGTGGTGTGTGTCATTCTGTGATGGACTGCTGAGCTGTTTAAGTCAGCAGAGATCAGCTCAAGACTATTTTGCATCTGAACGTAATGTGTTTCATCACACAGTATGGCATCACTTCCTGAAAGATATGGGCTATATTGTCACTAATGAAAGAAAATGTAATGGGGGAGATTAAAGAAAAAAGATCAAGAAAGAACATGATCAGAAATAATTTTTAATGTAATGGGGAAAAAATTATAAGGCAGGAACAACAGCAGAAAGAAATTAATAGCGACAATGCAAAAGCAAAAACAAGAATTATTGTAATGGAGAAAATTTAAAGACAAGAAAAGGAGAAAAATGTACCACAAAAGGGAGCGAATGAAGGAAGCAGGAAATAATACTTGGCATCGCAGGGCTTTACTGCTCGCTATTGTCAAAACAAACCTGTGGCTCAATGAGCTGGCATTAAAAGCCACAACGTTTTTTTCTTGTTTACTTTTTCATCTTTATCTCTAAATGTAAAAGCAGCGCTCTGGGTGGTGCAGCTCAAGACCTTGGCAGAATGGCTTTCGGGTTTTATCGTCTCCTTTAACAAACACTGAGGTCCCATTAGAACATTTTGGAATGTAAATATAAATCTGTCCATAAAGAGAGGAACAACCACTGTGAGTTTACTATTTATAAAATGAAATCATCAGGCAGGTCATGACTCATTCTTATCATGAATATTTTACACTTTCTTAGTTAACAATAGTCAGAATAGAAGGAGAAACAAAAGAATTTTGATGAGTGGGCAGGCATATGGAGATGAGCAAATTAATTTTGTAGGTGGCTGAAATGAGTTCACTGTGGAGAGAATCCTGAGGTCAGCCTTGGCGAAAGGGGTAGGAGCTCAGACGTCCAGGAGGAACACAGGTGTCAAACTCATGTCTCAAAGGACCATGTGGCAGCAGATTTTTGTTTCAACCAAGTAGCAGCACACCTGATTTTGCTCATTTAAACAACTGATCTGAGTCTTCAGGCAGTTGATTGGTCAGTCTCAGTAAAGAGCACACAGCTTGACCAATCAACTGCCTGAAGACTCAAATCATTGACTCAAATATATACATAACATACATACAGTCATACATACAGTCGACATCAGGTCGAAGAAGGAGAGGTTGAAGAAGAGGCGGGAGGTGTGTCCGTAGGCAGAGAGAGAAGAGGAAAGGCATGAGTCTATAACTAAAAGACTTTGAATGTTGGAACTATGACAGGAAAAGGTAGAGAGCTGACTGACATGATGCAGAGGAGGAAGGTGGACATACTGTGTGTTCAGGAGACCAGGTGGAAAGGTAGCAAGGCTAGAAGCTTAGGAGCAGGGTTTAAGCTGTTTTTTCATGGTGTGGATGGGAAGAGAAATGGAGGAGGAGTCATCTTGAAGGAGGAGTTTGTCAGGAATGTTCTCGAAGTGAAAAGAGTGTCAGACAGAGTGACGAGTCTCAAGTTAAAAATTGAAGGTGTGATGTTCAATGTTGTTAGTGCTTATGCCCCATAGGCAGGATGTGAGCTAGAAGAGAAGCAGAGATTCTGGAGTGAGTTAGATGAAGTGATGCAGAGTACCCCCAGAGGTGAAAGAGTGGTCATTGGTGCAGACTTCAATGGACATGTTGGTGCAGGAAACAGAGGGGGCGAGGAAGTGATGGGCAGGTTTGGTCTCCAGGATAGGAACACAGGACAGCTGTTGGTAGAATTTGCAAAAAGGATGGAAATGGCTGTGGTGAATACTTTCTTCCAGAAGAGACAGGAGCATAGGGTGACTTATAAAAGCAGAGGTACGAGCACACAGGTAGACTACAGCTTGTGTAGGCGATGTAATTTGAAAGAAGTCAGTGACTGCAAAGTAGTAGTGGGCGAGAGTGTTGCCAAACAGCAGAGGATGGTGGTGTGCAGAATAATGCTGATGGTAAGAAAGGTGAAGAAGGCAAAGGCAGAGCAAAAGACAAAGTGGTGGAAGCTGAAAAAGGAAGAGGGTTGTGTTGATCTTAGAGAGTGAGCAGATGCCAGAGGAATGGAGGAGAAGTGTCCTGGTGCCCATTTTTAAGAACAAGGGAGATGTGCAGAGTTGTGGCAACTACAGAGGGATAAAGTTGATGAGCCATACGATGAAGTTATGGGAAAGAATAGTGGAAGCTAGACTTAGGGCAGAGGTCAGCATTTGTGAACAACAGTTTGGTTTCATGCCAAGAAAGAGCACCACAGATGCAGTGTTTGCTTTGAGGATGTTAATAGAGAAGTACAGAGAAGGTCAGAAGGAGCTGCATTGTGCCTTTGTGGATCTGGAGAAAGCATATGACAGGGTGCCGAGAGAGGAACTGTGGTATTGCATGAGGAAGTCTGGAGTGGCAGAGAAGTATGTTAGAGTGGTGCAGGACATGTATGAGAGATGCAAGACAGTGGTGAGGTGTGCTGTCGGTGTGACAGAAGAGTTCAAGGTGGAGGTGGGACTGCATCAAGGGTCAGCTCTGAGCCCTTTCTTGTTTGCTATGGTGATGGACAGACTGACAGACGAGGTTAGACAAGATTCCCCATGGACTATGATGTTTGCAGATGACATTGTGATCTGTAGTGAGAACAGAGAACAAGTTCAGGAAAATCTAGAGAGGTGGAGGTATGCCCTGGAAAGGAGAGGAATGATGGTTAGCCTCAGTAAGTCAGAATACATGTGGGTGAACAACAAGGACCCAAGAGGAACGGTGAGGTTACAGGGAGCAGAGATAAAGAAGGTGGAGGATTTTAAGTACTTAGGCTCAATAATCCAGAGCAATGGAGAGTGTGGAAGAGAGGTGATGCGTGTGCAGGCAGGTTGGAATGGTTGGAGAAAAGTGTCCGGTGTGATGTGTGATAGGAAGGTATCGGCGAGAATGAAAGGAAAAGTGTACAAGACGGTGATGAGGCCAGCGATGTTGTATGGGTTAGAGACAGTGGCCCTGGGGAAAAGACAGGAGGCAGAGCTGGAGGTCGCAGAGATGAAAATGTTGAGATTCTCTTTGGGAGTAACGAGGATGGATAGGATCAGGAATGAGTACATCAGAGGGACAGACCATGGTAGAGGTTTTGGAGACAAAGTCAGAGAGGCGAGATTGATATGGTTTGGACATGTACAGAGGAGGGATAGTGAGTATATTGGTAGTAGGATGCTGAGGTTTGAACTACCAGGCAGAAGGCCGAGAGGAAGACCAAAAAAGATTTATGGATGTGGTGAAGGAGGACATGAAGGTAGTTGGAGTAAGAGTAGAAGATGCAGAGGATAGGGTGAGATGGAGTCGGATGGTTTGCTGTGGCGACCCCGAAGGGAAAAACTGAAAGGAAAAGAAGATACACACACACACACACACACACACACACACACACACACACACTGTCTGGCCTGTGAGTACCTTGGGATCCTCAAGGAGGAGCCAGAGACTGTTGCTGGTTTGAGGGATACTTAGATTTCTTTCCTAGATCTGTAGCCTGCGAGCCGACCTTAGGCAAGTAGAAGAAAATGGATGGATAATATTCTGGAAAGTAAGTGGTTGGGGTTATTATAAAGAAGTAGGTGGAACAGTCGACCCAATACTTTTCACAAAATTGACTTTTATTCAACTTAGCAAAGCACAAGTAAAGACAATCTGAGTCAACATGGACAAAATTTTCAGAAGTTGTGTGGATGATTAGTTGCAGTGCCGTCATTATTATCTGTGTAACCAAACTGTAGACATTTAAAGAATGAAGAAATGAAGCTCTGAAAACCAGGCAGTGGTTTGTTACTACTAAGTGTGAATATCTCTGGTCTTGATCAGTTGTTCTGGGTTTATATCCACAAGAAATAAGCACCTGATACAGAACTGGACTGTGATTTCTGAATGATAAATTCTCTGTGACTACTATATCCCTACACTATGTTCTCCGCTTAGTGGACTTTCTTCAGGTCATGTTATCACAGTTTATCAACTCAGGTGATGTTTTTCAGGCCTTCTGATCGTCATCCCATTGACTTCATTCATATAAAATCAACATTCATCACCAAAATACATGAAACCTGATTAATGTGACATAAATGCAATCTTTAATCTGAAGGGTGTTCAGTCGGACAAGCTGTGTGTTTGTGTGTTAGTATGTGTGTATTTATAGAGTGTGATCTTGTTTTTTCCTGGAGAAGAACACTTCCCAGTTGAATCCCATCGCTGACTTGCAGGAGCCAGACTCATCACAGATGTATCCAGTGGGACAGCAATGCACCATATCACTGCAACACACAGCCTACACACACACACACACACACACACACACACACACACACACACACACACACACACACACCTTTGTAAATATGAATTCCTGAACTACTAATTATGCAAAAACATCCCAACCAGCTTCAGAAACAAATAATGAATGAAACATTTTGTCTTTCCTCTATGTATGGCACTTGTGTTGCCTATAATAATAATAATAATAATAATAATGCTCGTCAGGCCATCGTAGGGCCTTATTTTTATGACTATTATTATTATTATTATTAAGTGCGGGTCCCATGAAATGACATGTGCCCCAAGTGTCAGTCCCAGGCATGACTTGTGTATTAGCTCCACAAAAGGAGGTGCCACTAATACCCCCATTTCACTGGACTGTGGCATGCAAGGATCGTAGCAGAAAGGCGCGGAACACGGTCTACGGAAGAGCTTCGGCATTTCTACACGGAAAATGTGTACACGGAATTTTTTTTTTGTGAGTGTGCTTTTGATCATGTTCAAAAGCACATTCACGGAATATTTTGGCCTGCCGGAAGCATACGGAAGTAGAGGAAGACTTGAGGAATAACTACGGAATCACACAGAAGATGAGGGAATAATTGTGGAACGTTTGTGGATGACAACATTTTTGCTTCCCTAAGTCTGCCGTGCTCCAGTGAAATGGGGGTATAAAGGAGGTATGGCCTTTGGTTCAATTCCTCTAAAGAAGGTGTGGTCTTGGTGTCAGACCCTCTATAGGAGGTCTGACTTTTGTGTCAGTTTCTCTAAAGGAAGTGTAATTTGTGTGTTAGTCCTATTTATGAGGTGTGGCTTTTATTCATCCCATATAGGGTGTGGCCTCTGTACTTCTGAGTGTGGATTGTGAGTCACTTGTAATAAATTAGGTGTATCGTGTAAATCCTTATTCTGATACAATGAGGTAATATAATATATATTAGCTATAAGTGTGTACCAGTGCACAGGAAACAAAAATAATACGAATAATAAAACATGAAAAAATATTCCCCTGTAGCATCGGTTACTTTTGAATATGGACAGCAGCCCCAGGAGCTCTCTGACATCTTGCAGCAGGTTTCTGAGTCACTGCAGCTAAACCCCCCTCCACAGTCGATGTCAGTTTGGGTCTGCGGTATCCCCATATCCTTGACGGAGGTCAAAGGCATGGCATCGAAATTCGTCCAGGAGCTTTTCACACACCACTGGTCATGACAGATGTAGCCTTTCGGACAGCAGTTCTCTCCACCCGCACAGCAGATAGCCTGGAATGAACACACCACAAGTCCACCACTAAAGGGTTCTCACACACTTTAGAATCATTCAAGTGCACAGTACCTCAATCATGTGGATGAGGTTGCTGATCTCATATGACTGAGAAAATAGATTATATTTAATTTCAGCATATATAACTAACGGTAACAAAAAAGTACGTAGAACACGAGTATTTTTTTTGCTAGGGGACTTCTCTGAAACAGAGAGAGAGAGAGAGAGAGAGAGAGCGAGAGAAAGAGAGAGAGAGAGAGATTTACTCCGCTCACCTGGTCCAGAGGACAGCAGCCCCATCTCTGACTCTTTTCCATAAGACAGCAGGTTGTGTGGTCAGGACAGAATGTGTGAGAGTCGCATTTAACTTCAAGTTCCTTTTCAAAAAAATAAATAATTAAAAGATAAAAACTAAAACCTTATTATTTATATGAGGAAAATTGTGTTATAGGTTGTTTTAATTATAATTTGCCTTTGTATGTTTTATATAAACCCCCCCCCCCCCCCCCCCCTTTGGCTTTGTCCCATTCTCGGGAGTCGCCACAGCGAATCATCTGATTCGCACATTTGATTTGGCATGGGTTTTTACGTCGGATGCTCTTCCTGTTACAACCCTTTAGCATGGGACAGAAACACGCTGACGGCTTTGCGGCTACTCTTTACGGAAGTCAGCAATGGTTCTTTTACATGAACCTCTCACCATAGACAGTGAGAGACATGGTCCACCTTTGATAACCCAGTTAGCTGTACTGGAGGGACGGTGACAACCCTGTGTAGAACCTAAATAAATTGAACACTTATGGATTTAGAGCCTGTACTGACAGCGTTATGAAAAAGAATGAAGAAATGTATTTTTTAATCAGGTAATGGATGCAGTGTAGCAGGATGAAGGTTTGAATCATAGTTTACGTTTTCTGATGTGTTTTGAAACAGAGGTGCAATTGGTCGGCTCGGCTCTTTCTTCAGCCAGGGCACTGAACTTGACAGGTCGTCACATGTCTGAGCAGTGAGGTTGCACTTTGTACCATGAGGACAGCAGTGAATAAAGTCCTCACAACACACCGCCTGCACAGAAACAAGCCCATCTTAAATTCTACTTAAACTCCCTGACAATTGTGATAAATTTGTTGGGTTCTACTGAACCAGATAACACCTCAACCAAAGGACAGCAGTCCCAGCCTCCCTGTTCATTTTTACAGCATGTGCTGTTGTCAGGACACGCCACAACGTCATCACAGGGAACCACAGAACCTGAACAGAAATAGTGAGAGGTTTGTTTATTTTTTCTGAAACGGGTAGCTTTATTTTAAAGTCTAAACTAAGAGCTGATACTGGCGTACCCTTTGTTTCAAGAACCTTCTGTCCGCTGACAGGTCGGCTTGGCTCCTTCTTCAGCCAGGGCACGGAACCTGATGGGCGGTCACATCTCTGAGCAGCGAGATTACACTTTGTACCTTGAGGACAGCAGTGAATATGGTCCTCACAACACACCGCCTGCACAGAAACAACGTTATAATAAAAACACAGTCCATCACAGGGCAACAACGATATAACCACTCACGCCCCTACCTAGGAGCAATTCAGAACAGCCAATTATCCTAATCCATAGACTGTGGACTATGAAAACAAACAAGAGTACCCGTAGGAAACCCACACAAACACCAAGCTGGGAACCAAACCAAGGACTTTCTTCACTGAACCTGACGGGTCATCACATGTCTGAGCAGCAAGGTTAGACTTTTTGCCATGAGGACAGCAGTGAACAAAGTCCTCACAACACACTGCCTACACAGTCACAAGTGTGTTTGCATTTTGTTTGTGTGACAGAAATTACAACAACCACATATTCACTTCGCTCCTGAAAGAAAAGGTTATGTGGTACCCATGCATTCCACCGTCAGTCGCTATACTATATAACTGCTTCGGAGTGACTTTTGGACTCAATGTGACTACCCACATCCATGTACACACAGATATACACATATATGTATGGATATGTGAGGCGCCCACAGTCAGGCAAGCAGTCGCAAGTGACGTATGGTGCTTGTGAGACAAAGCCTGGCTTATCCGGACTTCCGATCTTTCAAGTGAGCAAGTGAAGGTTGAGTACTAAACAAGTAATCAACGCGCACTTGCTCACTTGAAAGATCGGAAGTCCGAATAAGCCTCGCTTCGTCCCACAGGCACCATACGTCACTTGCGACAAGCACCTACATTCAGTGGAGTGCTTTACATATATAGATGTATGTTTATGTATATATGTATATAAAAATTAAATATTTTACCTGAGACAGAGAACAGCAGCTCCACCCTCCTTGTTCATTCTTACAGCATGTGGAATCATCAGGACAAGTCGAAGTGTCGTCACAGGGAATATCAGAGGCTAAACACACAGTACCACAGAGGAGAGAGATCATATAATTCTTCGTATTATTGATATAACAAGTGGTTCTAAATTCATTTTATTATAACACATATCTGTAAAGGGAAACTTGAAACAGCTGATAAGCCTTACATAAATCTCTTTCGACTGTGGGAGGAAACGGGAGTACATGGATGAAACCCATAGGGAAAACAAACAAACAAACAAACTACACATAAAAAATGCCCTTGCCTAATCTGGGCCTCAAACCCAGGACCCTTTTGCTGGAGTTCGGATGTGCTAGCCACTACACCACCATCCCGCCTCAAGATGCCAAGCGGAATATGGAAAAATAAAGAGTGTAGTTTTGTGGGTTCAATGAACACAATGATGTGCCCATTCAGTTATTACCAAAATGCCCCATAATTTATTTATTTGTTCGTGGAAAAAAACCCACCTCGACTTTCGTAGTGATTTGGGTCCAAGAGTGTTGAGGGGGAAAAATGACTGGAGATATTTATTTGTGTGTTTAAAGAAAGTTGGCTGTGGCCATAATTTCATCTCATGTATTAAACTTCTGTAATCCTTACCCAAAGCCTCTATAATTACAAATGCTAAGGCATTCGCAGTACAGGGATCCCTCACTTTCCACAGTTAATTGGGAATAAGGTCCCTCCGCGACCACCAAATTGCGCGAAGTAGGATCCCCCCCCCACTGACATATACGGACATGTATTTGTGTATATAATATAAATAAATACATATTCAATGCAATAAATGCTTATAATAACAAACATTAAAAAATATTGAATTTCAAGTAAATACAATACAAAAGCACACACATACAGACACACATGCACGCACACGGATGTGCACATCACAACAATATAACTAGTTTTGATGGGAGCTATGAATGGGATGGCAACTACAGGATGGCATTACTTCTTTCTTTCCTTTCTCAAATTCTAGAACACACTATTTATAACCAAAGATCTTTCTATCTTTTGCAGAATAACCTCCTTGACCCAAATCAATCTGGCTACAAAGCAACACATTCCACAGAGGCTGTACTCTTGGCTGTTACACAGAAGCTACATGCTGCTAAGTCAGCCAAGATGTCATCAGTCTTCATCCTGCTCTACCTTTCAGCAGCACTAGACAAGGTCAGTCACATGACTCTATTGTCCACCTTTCACAGTCCAGGAATTTGTGATGTAGCATGGCAGTGGGTTGCTTCCTACCTAGAAGGCCACTCATATGAGGTAACCTGGATGGATCCACATCCTCTCCATACCAATTTTCCACTGGGGTTCCCCCGGGCTCTGTTCTTGGTCCACCTTTGTTCTCTCTTTTTACTCGGTCCCTTGATGATGTGATATCCTCACATGGGTTCTCAAACCACTGCTACGCAGATGACTATCTACTTGTTCTCTCTGTTCCTCCCTCAGACAATGATATTTTTGCCTGGATCTCTGCATATCTGGCAGGTATCTCCTCATGGATGGCAGCTCACCAGCTTAATCCCAGCAAGCCTGAATTGCTGTTCATCCCATCTGGCTCTTCCCCACATCAAGATCTTGTGGTCTTCTCGGACAATGCTGTGATCTCTCCTTTCGGCACCGCACGAAGCCTTGGAGTAACCATGGACAATTACCTGTCCTTCTCTTCTCATATCAATAATCTTTCTCGATTATGTTGATTTATTCTCTGTAATAGCCAAAGGATTCATCCATTTTTTCCCCCACTAAGGTCACTCAGATACTTGTTCAATCCTTTGTCATCGCAAGACTTGATTACAGCAACTCACTCCTGGCAAGTCAACCTTTGAGCGTTATTCGACCTCTGCAAATGATCCAGAATGCAGCTGCACGGCCTGTTTTCAACCTTCCCGAATTTTCCTACACCACTGGTACGATCTCTCCATTTGCTTCCTGTAGCTGCTCGCATTCAATTTAAAACACTAATGCTTGCCGACAAAAGCCAAAGATGAACCTCACCTTCCTACTTCAAAGCACTTATCACACCTTGCACTGCATGGTGCTCTCTGAGATCCTCTAGTGCTTCTAGACTGATCACTCCCATTACCAAAGGACAAATGCATCTAAAATCTTCTCTGTCCTGGCTCCAAGGTCATGGAATGAACTTCCCTATTCACTGATGAAAAACCTTAAACCACTTCTGTAAGCCACTCAGGATCAGAGAACTTGCCAAGTGCTATAAATGTAGACAAAAGGAGCATAGAGTATCTCTGTTGGCAGATGATTTATTACTGTATGTATCGGATCCTGTATCGTAACGAAGAGCTGATACTGGCGTACCCTTTGTTTCGAGAACCTTCTGTCCGTCGATGGGTCGGCTCGGCTCCTTCTTCAGCCAGGGCACGGAACCTGATGGACGGTCACATCTCTGAGCAGCGAGATTACACTTTGTACCTTGAGGACAGCAGTGAATATGGTCCTCACAACACACAGCCTGCACAGAAACAACGTTATAATAAAAACACAGTCCATCACAGGGCAACAACGATATAACCACTCACGCCCCTACCTAGGAGCAATTCAGAACAGCCAATTATCCTAATCCATAGACTGTGGACTACGAAAACAAACAAGAGTACCCGTAGGAAACCCACACAAACATGGAGAGAACATGCAAAGTCCCCCAAAACACCCGAGCTGGGAACCAAACCAAGGACTTTCCTCACTGAACCTGACGGGTCATCACATGTCTGAGCAGCAAGGTTAGACTTTTTGCCATGAGGACAGCAGTGAACAAAGTCCTCACAACACACTGCCTACACAGTCATAAATGTGTTTGCATTTTGTTTGTGTGACAGAAATAACAACAACCACATATTCACTTCGCTCCTGAAAGAAAAGGTTATGTGGTACCCATGCATTCCACCGTCAGTCGCTATACTATATAACTGCTTCGGAGTGACTTTTGGACTCAATGTGACTACCCACATCCATGTACACACAGATATACACATATATGTATGGATATGTGAGGCGCTCCACTGTCGGCGCTTGTCGCAAGTGACGTATGGTGCTTGTGAGACAAAGCCTGGCTTATCCGGACTTCCGATCTTTCAAGTGAGCAAGTGAAGGTTGAGTACTAAACAAGTAATCAACGCGCACTTGCTCACTTGAAAGATCGGAAGTCCGAATAAGCCTCGCTTCGTCCCACAGGCACCATACGTCACTTGCGACAAGCACCTACATTCAGTGGAGTGCTTTACATATATAGATGTATGTTTATGTATATATGTATATAAAAATTAAATATTTTACCTGAGACAGAGAACAGCAGCTCCACCCTCCTTGTTCATTCTTACAGCATGTGGAATCATCAGGACAAGTCGAAGTGTCGTCACAGGGAATATCAGAGGCTAAACACACAGTACCACAGAGGAGAGAGATCATATAATTCTTCGTATTATTGATATAACAAGTGGTTCTAAATTCATTTTATTATAACACATATCTGTAAAGGGAAACTTGAAACAGCTGATAAGCCTTACATAAATCTCTTTAGACTGTGGGAGGAAACGGGAGTACATGGATGAAACCCATAGGGAAAACAAACAAACAAACAAACTACACATAAAAAATGCCCTTGTCTAATCTAGGCCTCAAACCCAGGACCCTTTTGCTGGAGTTCGGATGTGCTAGCCACTACACCACCATCCCGCCTCAAGATGCCAAGCGGAATATGGAAAAATAAGGAGTGTAGTTTTGTGGGTTCAATGAACACAATGATGTGCCCATTCAGTTATTACCAAAATGCCCCATAATTTATTTATTTGTTTGTGGGGGAAAAAAACCCACCTCGACTTTCGTAGTGATTTGGGTCCAAGAGTGTTGAGGGGGAAAAATGACTGGAGATATTTATTTGTGTGTTTAAAGAAAGTTGGCTGTGGCCATAATTTCATCTCATGTATTAAACTTCTGTAATCCTTACCCAAAGCCTCTATAATTACAAATGCTAAGGCATTCGCAGTACAGGGATCCCTCACTTTCCACAGTTAATTGGGAATAAGGTCCCTCCGCGACCACCAAATTGCGCGAAGTAGGATCACCCCACCCACCCCCGCCACACTGACATGTACGGACATGTATTTGTGTATATAATATAAATAAATACATATTCAATGCAATAAATGCTTATAATAACAAACATTAAAAAATATTGAATTTCAAGTAAATACAATACAAAAGCACACACATACAGACACACATGCACGCACACGGATGTGCACATCACAACAATATAACTAGTTTTGATGGGAGCTATGAATGGGATGGCAACTACAGGATGGCATTACTTCTTTCTTTCCTTTCTCAAATTCTAGAACACACTATTTATAACCAAAGATCTTTCTATCTTTTGCAGAATAACCTCCTTGACCCAAATCAATCTGGCTACAAAGCAACACATTCCACAGAGGCTGTACTCTTGGCTGTTACACAGAAGCTACATGCTGCTAAGTCAGCCAAGATGTCATCAGTCTTCATCCTGCTCTACCTTTCAGCAGCACTAGACAAGGTCAGTCACAAGACTCTATTGTCCACCTTTCACAGTCCAGGAATTTGTGATGTAGCATGGCAGTGGGTTGCTTCCTACTTAGAAGGCCACTCATATGAGGTAACCTGGATGGATCCACATCCTCTCCATACCAATTTTCCACTGGGGTTCCCTCGGGCTCTGTTCTTGGTCCACCTTTGTTCTCTCTTTTTACTCGGTCCCTTGATGATGTGATATCCTCACATGGGTTCTCAAACCACTGCTACGCAGATGACTATCTACTTGTTCTCTCTGTTCCTCCCTCAGACACTGATGTTTTTGCCTGGATCTCTGCATATCTGGCAGGTATCTCCTCATGGATGGCAGCTCACCAGCTTAATCCCAGCAAGCCTGAATTGCTGTTCATCCCATCTGGCTCTTCCCCACATCAAGATCTTGTGGTCTTCTCGGACAATGCTGTGATCTCTCCTTTCGGCACCGCACGAAGCCTTGGAGTAACCATGGACAATTACCTGTCCTTCTCTTCTCATATCAATAATCTTTCTCGATTATGTTGATTTATTCTCTGTAATAGCCAAAGGATTCATCCATTTTTTCCCCCACTAAGGTCACTCAGATACTTGTTCAATCCTTTGTCATCGCAAGACTTGATTACAGCAACTCACTCCTGGCAAGTCAACCTTGAGCGTTATTCGACCTCTGCAAATGATCCAGAATGCAGCTGCACGGCCTGTTTTCAACCTTCCCGAATTTTCCTACACCACTGGTACGATCTCTCCATTTGCTTCCTGTAGCTGCTCGCATTCAATTTAAAACACTAATGCTTGCCGACAAAAGCCAAAGATGAACCTCACCTTCCTACTTCAAAGCACTTATCACACCTTGCACTGCATGGTGCTCTCTGAGATCCTCTAGTGCTTCTAGACTGATCACTCCCATTACCAAAGGACAAATGCATCTAAAATCTTCTCTGTCCTGGCTCCAAGGTCATGGAATGAACTTCCCTATTCACTGATGAAAAACCTTAAACCACTTCTGTAAGCCACTCAGGATCAGAGAACTTGCCAAGTGCTATAAATGTAGACAAAAGGAGCATAGAGTATCTCTGTTGGCAGATGATTTATTACTGTATGTATCGGATCCTGTATCGTAACGAAGAGCTGATACTGGCGTACCCTTTGTTTCGAGAACCTTCTGTCCGTCGATGGGTCGGCTCGGCTCCTTCTTCAGCCAGGGCACGGAACCTGATGGGCGGTCACATCTCTGAGCAGCGAGATTACACTTTGTATCTTGAGGACAGCAGTGAATATGGTCCTCACAACACACAGCCTGCACAGAAACAACGTTATAATAAAAACACAGTCCATCACAGGGCAACAACGATATAACCACTCACGCCCCTACCTAGGAGCAATTCAGAACAGCCAATTATCCTAATCCATAGACTGTGGACTATGAAAACAAACAAGAGTACCCGTAGGAAACCCACACAAACATGGAGAGAACATGCAAAGTCCCCCAAAACACCCGAGCTGGGAACCAAACCAAGGACTTTCCTCACTGAACCTGACGGGTCATCACATGTCTGAGCAGCAAGGTTAGACTTTTGCCATGAGGACAGCAGTGAACAAAGTCCTCACAACACACTGCCTACACAGTCATAAATGTGTTTGCATTTTGTTTGTGTGACAGAAATAACAACAACCACATATTCACTTCGCCTCCTGAAAGAAAAGGTTATGTGGTACCCATGCATTCCACCGTCAGTCGCTATACTATATAACTGCTTCGGAGTGACTTTTGGACTCAATGTGACTACCCACATCCATGTACACACAGATATACACATATATGTATGGATATGTGAGGCGCTCCACTGTGGCGCTTGTCGCAAGTGACGTATGGTGCTTGTGAGACAAAGCCTGGCTTATCCGGACTTCCGATCTTTCAAGTGAGCAAGTGAAGGTTGAGTACTAAACAAGTAATCAACGCGCACTTGCTCACTTGAAAGATCGGAAGTCCGAATAAGCCTCGCTTCGTCCCATAAGCACCATACGTCACTTGCGACAAGCACCTACATTCAGTGGAGTGCTTCACATATATAGATGTATGTTTATGTATATATGTATATAAAAATTAAATATTTTACCTGAGACAGAGAACAGCAGCTCCACCCTCCTTGTTCATTCTTACAGCATGTGGAATCATCAGGACAAGTCGAAGTGTCGTCACAGGGAATATCAGAGGCTAAACACACAGTACCACAGAGGAGAGAGATCATAATTCTTCATATTATTGATATAACAAGTGGTTCTAAATTCATTTTATTATAACACATATCTGTAAAGGGAAACTTGAAACAGCTGATAAGCCTTACATAAATCTCTTTCGACTGTGGGAGGAAACGGGAGTACATGGATGAAACCCATAGGGAAAACAAACAAACAAACAAACTACACATAAAAAATGCCCTTGCCTAATCTGGGCCTCAAACCCAGGACCCTTTTGCTGGAGTTCGGATGTGCTAGCCACTACACCACCATCCCGCCTCAAGATGCCAAGCGGAATATGGAAAAATAAGGAGTGTAGTTTTGTGAGTTCAATGAACACAATGATGTGCCCATTCAGTTATTACCAAAATGCCCCATAATTTATTTATTTGTTTGTGGAAAAAAACCCACCTCGACTTTCGTAGTGATTTGGGTCCAAGAGTGTTGAGGGGGAAAGATGACTGGAGATATTTATTTGTGTGTTTAAAGAAAGTTGGCTGTGGCCATAATTTCATCTCATGTATTAAACTTCTGTAATCCTTACCCAAAGCCTCTATAATTACAAATGCTAAGGCATTCGCAGTACAGGGATCCCTCACTTTCCACAGTTAATTGGGAATAAGGTCCCTCCGCGACCACCAAATTGCGTGAAGTAGGATCACCCCCCAATCTACCCCCACACCCCCAACTGACGTATACCGACATGTATATGTGTATATAATATCAATAAATACATATTCAATGCAATAAATGCTGAAAATAACAAACATTAAAAAAAATGAATTAGAAATCAATTCAATAAACATACACACACACAAACAGACACACACGCACACACGTGCATGCCCACAGGTGTGCACATCACAACAATATAACTAGTTTTGATGGGAGCTATGAATGGGATGGCAACTACAGGACAGTATTACTTCTTTCTTTCCTTTCTCAAATTCTAGAACACACTATTTATAACCAAATGTCTTTCTCTTTTGCAGAACAACCTCCTTGACCCAAATCAATCTGGCTACAAAGCAGCACATTCCACAGAGGCTGTACTCTTGGCTGTTACACAGAAGCTACATGCTGCTAAGTCAGCCAAGATGTCATCAGTCCTCATCCTGCTCTACCTTTCAGCAGCACTTGACAAGGTCAGTCACAAGACTCTATTGTCCACCTTTCAGAGTCCAGGAATTTGTGATGTCGCATGACAGTGGTTTGCTTCCTACCTGGAAGGCCACTCATATGAGGTAACCGGAAGGGGAATTTCATCTCATGGATAAAATGTCTGTATTCCTTACCCAAAGCCTCTATAATTACACATGCTAAGGCGTTCGCAGTACCCCTTTCCACAGTTAATTGGGAATAAGATCCCTCCGCGACCACCAAATTACGTGACGTAGGATCACCCCCCAATCTCCCCCCTCACCCCGGCAACTGACGTATATGGACATGTATATGTGTACAGTAGGCACTTGACTATTTGACAATTAGCCCAGGTGGAGTTTTCACAGTCATGTTTCTTTTTTTAACAGTCTGTTGCTATGTTTCTGTGAAACCTGGCTCGAGGAGAGTACACCCGACAAGGTGATTGCACCAGCTGGCTACACGGCCTTCATCCCGTGCGATCCCAAGTGCCGGAGTCGTCGTTCGGCCCCTTCCCAGCTGGGATAATTGTTAGCCGGGGTACGGCTAGCATTGAGCTACCATAGCATATTAGCTCAGGATAGAAAGGTGCTTTACAACAGTCTATGCTGTATAATGTTTATATTTTATCATCAATAAAAATAAGAGTAAAAATTGAAAGGTTTTTCTTAATCATTACTACATTTTACTACATTAATACTGAATTAATGAGTAAGACTGTCAATAGAATGTGTTTAAGAAGCATATTTTAGCGAAGGTAATCGATACATAGTATTTTACCTCCGGCTGCTCATTCGCTCATGTGGCGCGATACATGGAGTTTTACATCTGGGTACAGAACTCGCGGATTATCTCGATTCGCGGGAGGGCCCGGAACCGAACCCCCACGAACGTCGAGGGCCTACTGTATATAATATCAATAAATCCATATTCAATGCAATAAATGCTGATAATAACAAACATTAAAAAATAATGAATTGGAAGTCAATATAACATGAATACACACACATACGGACACACACACACACACACACACACATGTGCACGCACACACCCTATTTATAACCAAATGTCTTTCTATCTTTTGCAGAATAATCTCCTTGACCCAAATCAATCTGGCTACAAAGCAGCACATTCCACAGAGGCTGTACTCTTGGCTGTTACACAGAAACTACATGCGACTAAGTCAGCCAAGATGTCATCAGTCCTCATCCTGCTCTACCTTTCAGCAGCACTTGACCACTTCAGTCACAAGACTCTATTGTCCACCTTTCACAGTCCAGGAATTTGTGATGTAGCATGGCAGTGGGTTGCTTCCTACCTGGAAGGCCACTCATATGAGGCAACCTGGAGGGATCCACATCCTCTCCATGCCAACTTTCCACTGGGGCTCCCCAGGACTCTGTTCTTGGTCCACCTTTGTTCTCTCTTTTTACTAAGTCCCTTGATGATGTGATATCCTCACATGGGTTCTCAGACCACTGCTATGCAGATGACTCCCTACTTGTTCTCTCTGTTCCTCCCTCAGACACTGATGTTTTTGCCTGGATCTCTGCATATCTGGCAGGTATTTCCTCATGGATGGCAGCTCACCAGCTGAAGCTTAATCCCAGCATGCCTGAATTGCTGTTCATCCTAGCTGACTCATCCCCACATCAAGATCTTGTGGTCTCCTTGGACAATGCTGTGATCTCTCCTTTAGGCACCGCATGAATCCTTGGAGTAACCATGGACAATTGCCTGTCCTTCTCTTCTCATATCAATAATCTTTCTCAATTATGTTGATTTATTCTCTGTAACATCCAAAGAATTCATCCATTTTTCCTCATTAAGGTCACTCAGATACTTGTTCAACCTTTGTCATCGCAAGACTTGATTACAGCAACTCACTCTTGGCAAGTCAACCTTTGAGTGTTATTTGACCTCTGCAAATGATCCAGAATGCAGCTTCCTGTAGCTGCTCGCATTCGATTTAAAACACTAATGCTTGCCTACAAAAGCCAAAAATTAACCTCGCCTTCCTACTTCAAAGCACTTATCACACCTTGCACTGCACGGCGCTCTCTCAGATCCTCTCGTGCTTCTAGACTGATCACTCCCACTACCAAAGGACAAATGCATCGAAACTCTTCTCTGTCCTGGCTCCAAGGTCGTGGAATGAACGTCCTTATTCACTGATAGAAACGTTAAACCACTTCTTTAAGTCGCGCAGGAGAAGAGAACTTGCTAAGTGCTGTAAATGTAGGTGGGGGAGCATAGAGTAACTCTATGTGCAGATGATTTATCACTGTATGTATCGGATCCTGGGTCGTAACTAAGAATTGATACTGGCGTACCCTTTTTTTTTTTTTGAGAGCTTTCTGAGAGGCCTTTAACTACCACCTCCGGGAGAGCTACAACCACATCCTGAAGGGTGACATGGAATTCAAATGTGCCATGTTTCGTGCCGCCATTGCTGAGGCCAAGAGTTCGTGGGTGCTTGTTGTGGAGGTAACCCCCGAGTTTGGTGGTGGACACCTGCAGTGAAGGGGGCCATCCAACTGAAAAAGGAGGCTTATCGGGTCTTATTGGTCTGTGGAACTCCCAAGGCAGCAAACAGATACCAGCAGGCAAAACGTGCTACAGCCCAAGCTGTCACCACAGCAAAATCTCGAGCATGGGAGGAGTTCGGTAAGGGCCTGGAGACCAGTTATCAGCTGGCCTCAAAAAGGTTCTGGACCACTATCCGACGCCTTAGGGGGGGGGGGGAAGCAGTTCTCCACAAATACTATTTACAGTGGAAGTAAGGAGCTGCTCACCTCAACTGGAGATGTTGTCAGGAGGTGGAAGGAATACTTTGAGGACCTCCTCAATCCCACCAACATGTCCTACGTGGAGGAGGAGGACCGTGGGGGTCTGCCGATCACTGGAACTGAGGTCACTGAGGTAGTCAAAAAGCTCCTCAGTGGTCAGGCTACGGGGGTGAATGAGATCTGCCCTGAATATCTCAGTGATCTGGATGCTGTAGGACTGTCTTGGCTGACACTTCTCTGCAACACTGCATGGTCATCAGGGGCCATACCTCTGGATTAGTAAACCGGGGTGGTAGTCCACCTTTTTAAAAAGGGGGACCGGAGAGTGTGTTCCAATTATCATGGAATCACACTCCTCAGCCTACCTAGGAAAGTCTATGCAGGGGTACTGGAGAGGAGGATCCAACCACTGGTTGAACCTCGGATTCAGGAGGAGCAATGAGGTTTTGTTCCCGGCATAGCATTTTTGACCAACTCTATACACTCCACAGGATCTTGGAGAGGGCATGGGAGTTTGCCAAACCTATCCACATGTGTTTTGTGGATTTGGAGAAGGCTTTTGACTGTGTCCCTCGGGCTATCCCATGGGGCATATTCTGGGAGTCCAGCATTCTGGAACCGTTGCTATGGGACATTCGATCACTGTACCACCGGAGCCAGAGTTTGGTCCGTATTGGTAACAACAGGTCAAATTTGTTTCTGGTGAGGGTTGGAGTTCGCCAAGGCTATCCTTTGTCACCTATTCTTGTTCATAATTTTTATGAACAGAATTTCTAGGCGCAGCCGAGGAGTTCTGGTTTGATGGTCATCAGATCTCGTCTTTGCTTTTTGCAGATGACGTCCTTTTGGCTTCATTAAGCCGGAACCTCCAGCTCTAATTGGAGAGATTTGCAGTCGAGTGTGAAGCGGTCGGGATTAAAATCAGCACCTCCAAGTACGAGGCCATGGTTTTCAGTCGGACAAGGGTGGAATGCACACTCCGGGTCAGGAATAAGGTTCTGTCCCAAGTGGAGGAGTTCAAGTATCTTGGGGTCTTGTTCACAAGTGAGGGAAGGATGGAGAGCAGGAGATCGACAGACGGATCGCTGCAACCTCTGCTGTAAAGTGGTGCAGATCTGTCGTGGTGAAGAGGGAGCTGAGAGGGAGCTCTCAATTTACCAGTCGATTTACATTTCAACCCTCACCTATGGTCACGAGCTTTGGATAGTGGAAGGAAGAACAAGATTGCGGATACAAGCGGCTGAAATGAGCTTCCTTCCTAGGTGGAGGGGCTCTCCCTTAGAGATAAGGTCAACCATCAGGGGAGAGCTCAGAATACAACCGCTACTCCTCCACATTGAGAGGTGAGGTGGCTTGGGCATCTGGTCAGGATGCCTCCCGATCGCCTCCTTGATGTGGTGTTTCAGGCATGTCCAACCAGGAACAGACCCGGGGTCGACCTAGAACATGCTAAAGGGACTATATCTCTTGGCTCATCTTGAAATGCCTCAGTGTTCCCCCGGAAGACGTGGAGGAAGTGGCTGGGGAGAGGGACGTCTGGACCTCATTGCTTCGGCTGCTGTCCCCTTGACTCAACCCCAGATTAAGTGGATAAAATCCTAGAGCACGGTTCCAACTGTTAGAGACCTAAGAACCAATGTGGCTTAGCTCTTCCAAATTTTGTTATTGGGCCTCAAAATATTCAGAAAATTATTTATTGACTCCAAACCCGTGACATTGACTGATGCCACATTGAAGCCACATCTTGCATCTCAACTTTAAAGCGCTGGTCACTTCCTTTTCTCCCCTTTTAATCTCACTCTCCACTAGTAATCCCATCATCATAAATACTCTCAAAATATGGTTTCAACTTAGACAAAGCTTTGTGTTTTAAAATCTTCATTTAAATAATGCAGGCAATAATCACATTTTCCCCCACAGCTCAATTAGACTCTAAATTTACCTTTTTGGCATACTTGAGGCATATCATAATTTTAAAGATACGTATCTACATAAAATCAACTTTTCTCAGCTTTGACAAGTTGTCGTTCAAGTCTTTGATATTTCCAAGTCTATCACTTTCTTCAGCATTATGAGTCCAACTTCTCATAGAGGGCTTGGCAACCTTTAACACCGAAAGAGCCATTTGAACCCGGTTTCCACGGAAAAGAAAGCACTGGGAGCCACAAATACTTTTTGACATATAAAATGAGAAAACCCTGCATTTATTAAAAAGAAAGAAAAAAAAGATATTGAATCCCCCCAACAACTTCCCTTTCATGATTTGGGGTTCACCCCAGTCATATTCTTATTAGTGCTTTGACTATCCTTTTGAAGATGGTCTTATCTAAAATGAAGACAACACTGTATATATGGCTTTTTATTACCTTTACATTTTGTATAAACAACTATAGTTTGTTGTTTATGAAATCCACGAAGTTCTACAGAGAAAATTAAATTTTATTCTGTGTACTGTAATGAACACATTTTGAACATTTTGAATTCTTGAAAAAATAATAATGTCTGAATGTCCCTTTCAAATAAATTAAAAAGCTGAACAAATTATCCATGTAGCAAACAAAAGCAAGTAAAATGTCGTGAGCTGTCACCCTTGGGCTTTCAGAGCATGCAACGGAGCCTTGATCCGAATTAAAAAAATAAATATGAACAAACGAACTGTCACGAAACAAAGAAAAATAAATATTTGCAAAATATCTGCAGAAATTTTTATTTTACATGGTTAATCGGACTTCTGCTCCTGAACCTCTGCGTACAGCGTCTGCAAATCGAGGCTGTACGAAATCACTCATCTTTACGCAGGACTGTAAGCTGTCATCTGTGAGGCGTGAGCGGTGTTTGTTTTTAATATAGTTCATAATAGAGAATAGCTGCTCACATACATATGTGGATCCGAAAATCGACAGGACACCAAAGGCATATTTCTTCATGTTCATGTAGGTGTTGGGGATGGCATTCCATGTTTTAAACATGAGTTTGTCCGCTCTTGGAAAGTTCTCAATATCATATCATAACAAATGGACGGCGTTTTGGTGAGTATACCAGCTTCCACGAGTATGACCTTTATTTTGAGCGACAAAAAACAATAAAATATATTTATTTTATTGATATTTTAATATTTCAAGATGACAATAATGCTCTAATTTAGAACTAAAATAATAAAAAAAAATTTAACACACAAAGAATACACTTCAATTACTGTGACTACTTAGGTTTTTAATTTATTTTTTTAGTAATTTATTTTCCCAAGCCACTCGGAGCCTCAGTATAAGGATAAAAGAGCCACATGCAGCTCTGGAGCCGCAGGTTGCCGACCCCTGTTCCCATATATACCATCACTACCCAGTTTAGAGATTCTCTTAGCATTTCCATTTAACTCGGGGAAAAAAAAAAATGGATCTCAAGGATTACCGAGTGCAGAGCATGTTTTAAAACATAATACTTACAAAGACCAGGGCAGATTGGGTGGATGCGTTGGGGGAAGACTTGGAAGGGGACACACTGGACAGCACTTCCTGCACTAAATTAAGCATAATACTATTCAAGCGCCTACATCGAAGCCACTTCTCCAAAGTAAGACTAGTTAAAAAAAAAAAAAAAAAAAAAAAAAGACATCAAAACTCTCTCTATTGTTTGGTGACCGAACCCAATTCATACACTTAAAGAAGACAAAATATACTTTTCATCTATATGTATATACTGGAAGGGGAGATAAAAGATTTTCAGCACTGGACTAAGAACCGTTCTTTTTTGTTTTTGTTCTTGAACTTTATGTGCATACATCATTGATGCTCATTAAAAATAAATTACGAGGGGAAAAAAAAAAAGTCACCATGGTTTTCCAGTGAAGATCAGAATCTCTTCATATAACAAGAGGAAGTAGCTGAGATTGCAATGCATGATACTTAAAGTATTTTATCAGTTCTTCTGGGAAGAATCCAGCTGAGCAACATTCCCATCAATACATGAAGTTTACTCGGTGTTGAGACTGGTGATCATATAGGAAGTTACTGTTAATGCACGGAAAAGTCAAAGTCACCCGTCAATTCCAGCCCGACAATCAGCTCCCTCCCTGTTAATGCAGGGGAAGTCAAAGTCACCTGTCAATTCCAGCCCCACAGTCAGCTCCCTCCAAACATATGACAGCTACCAACCTGGAAGTAACTGCCATACACCCAGACAACCCTGTTTTATTATTGTTGCTGGAACTGACAGGGGAAAGATAGCACCTCATCTCACCCATCCCTTCTTTGGGTCAACGGATTTCTGTGGTACCTTCATGTTTCTAACTTGCAATTTCTCAGCAAAGAGTTCAAAATTCTTTATTTATATTTTTATTATGGGAGAGGTCCTTACATTTACGGTCTTCCCAGGCAGCCCTCCGGCGAGCAGGAAACTTGGCCCACATGGGAAGTTCATGATTGGTAGAAGAGATGCATCTGGTGGTGGTTACATCACAAACGCTGTCTTCTGGACAACAGTGCACTTTATCATCACAGCACACGGCCTGAGGAAGAAATCAGTCCAATAGGGTTCTCACTGTCATATTAATGTCATCTTTTAGGTCAGATCCAATTTTATGGCCTGGTAGGCAACTACCTGGCTGATTGGAATCAGTCAATCTTTAATTCTGAACCATGTGTTTAATCCCATATGCAAGTGTAACTGAACCGTATGCATGGTGTGCATATCTGCCTGCTGTACTCAAAATCGGGGTGACTTCCCCAGATTTGATTATTTACTGGTTATTTACTGGTTACTGGTGTGTTGACATGCTTCTGGCATCACTGGCTCCTGCGTGTATCTGTTCTCTCTTAGCGAGGGCAGAATCCCTCCTGGACAGCCGAGCGGCCATCACAGGGTAGACGAAAGTCAACAATGCTTCTTTTACATGCTTGTTACCATAGACCAGGGGTGTCAAACTCGTGCCACATAGGGCCATGTGGCTGCAGGTTTTTGTTTCAACCAAGCATCAGCACTCCTGACTTGGCTCATTCAAACAACTGATAAGAGTCTTCAAGCGTTTGATTGGTCAGTCTCTGGACAGAGCACACAGATTCACCAATCAACTGCCTGAAGACTTTTATCAGTTGTTTGAATGAGCCAAGTCAGGTGTGCTGATGCTTGGTTGAAACAAAAACCTGCAGCCACATGGCCCTTTGTGGCACAAGTTTGACACCCCTGCCATAGACAGTGAGACATGGCCGGCCTTTGATAACCCAGTTAGCTGCACTGGGGAACAGGGACAACTTGTGGAGAGTGGGGCTTGAACCCCGAACAGTAGGAATCAGTGATCCAGAAACTTCACCACCAGGCTATCACTGCCCTAAGAATTTGATTCTATAATCACACATCCAGTAGTTTGGCAGTGAAATCCAGATGTTTATGTTTATCTTTAGCTCCTGTCCCAATACACACGAATGTTCATATTCCCTTCTGAGTACTACCCTAGCTCTTGGAATCAAATGCCTTCATCCGCTTCCCAAAACTAGATCTCAGACTTTTCTGCTTTCTACGCATCAATGTTGCACTGCCATGTACAGCCATCTTGCGTCTTCTTATTTATAAGTTATCATGCATGTGCAAGATCGTTCCGCTGGTCAGGCAATCTTGTAGTAAACAGACATGAAAATAAAAGCAAAGTTGATGGCTGGGGTGGTTTAGGCAGGAAAATTTTGTATTCGGCCAATATGAACTGATAATTGTAGATAAAACACATCCTGGCTTATGTTTGACTTCAAGTTGGACTTGGGGTACCCTCAACCAGCACTCACATAAACAGTCATTTTATGTTCTGATTGCAGGTTGGATGACTTTTGCCACACAACTGTAACGCTATGTTAATTGTGCTGATAATAATACTGTATACAGAAGGCTGTGGATAACCGGATAGACATGTTCAGACAAGAAGAACGACAGCCAACTTCTGCAGGGTTGGATTTCAATACTTACAAAATGAACCATTCAATTATGCCAAACACCAACTTAAATCACATTAGCACCACATTGTTACCATGAGTTGGTAGCCCCTGCCACGTTTTAGAGAATTTTAAATAAATTATCAAGTTTTGAGCATGCTATTCAAGATTATTACCTAAATGAAAGGGAATTCCTTTTGTGATGCTGATAAAAAGAACAGAACATGTTTGGACAAACTGGTTTTAACTGCCAGTTGACATGATACAACCATACCCTTGTCATTGGGCAACATTCCCATCCTCCTTCCGCAGTCTCACAGCATGAACTTTCTTCCGGGCACTCAGATATACCATCGGCACACAAAACCGCTAGAACCGGTTCTATCAGAGGGAATAAAGTGGAGGGAGTTGGCAAGCAAAACCAGACGGTGTTATTCAGGCATGTTTTGTGTTCGTCCTGAGGTAAAAGTGCCGATTTGAGCCTATTATCTGAAACACCAAATGCACACCATTATAGTTCTCTTTTAAGTAAAACATGCCAGTTCTGCTACAACATGTAGCTAAGGGATGGTTCAACATTTTCAACATTTTCCCAAGTGTACAGATAGCACCCCCCCCTTTTATAAAATAAATCAATGCATTTCCTTGATCAATACTACTTTTATGCACCAGTCAAATAATAATGAAATCAATAAAAAAATTGTACTTTTAAAGAATTCTTTTTAATGACACCTGCTTTAATATTAATATTAAGACATTTGGTTGTAATAATAAAAATGACATTGTTTTTAATAATATTATTTTATATTAAAATATAATTCAAAAATGTCTGCATTTTTTTATTGGTCATTGGCTTTTGGACGACCACGCTTCAGTTTGTGATCAGCTGCCTTCTGATGTGTCAGCAGCTGATACCGGGTTGGGTTGTATTCATAAATAAACCATTGCACACACAGCGGTTTTGTTTTATGTGCTTGTCATATAACTTATCGACCTGAAAGCCGCCATTTCTAAGTGCCCGCCTACACAAAGTTACCGTGACGTCACTGGGTTGGTACAAAGTACCACATAAAATATAGTGCATGCATGTCACAGCATATTATATGATATAAACAACATGGAATCTCACGCCAACAACACGCACAGTTTTTCATCAGAAGACGATTCATCTATTACACTCAGAAGACAAATCAAATATTATAGTTCAACCAAAAACATTCTCAAATATACTTCAAACTACATCTGCAAGTACATGTGCTAAATACATTTACAAATTGAGCTAAAGTTATTTATCTATTCAAAGGCACAAACAAACATTAATACATATTTACAGCACAAAAACAAACTATTAATTTTATAAAAGTACTGAGCATTAGGCTGCATATACAGGCTGGATGGATTATGATTATTTTATCTATTCATTCTCTGTGCGTCAATGTTTGTGTTCTAACACATGTGCAGGAGCCGGAGTCGGGACTAACAAACTTGTGCTTTATTCTCACACTCGCACTTTGTTTGATTGTCAGCGTTCAGCTATTATTGCTTACTGATAATATTATGTTTGTTGATTGGTCAGCTCGGGTGTGCACATGCGCAGTGCCCGTTGCATGTTAATTTCCGGTTTACTTCCTGACTCTAGTCATGCGGAACTTATCTCCGACTTTCTCTTTAATAACAGTCATTAAGTTTATTTATAAGATTGTGAATACACATCATTTCTTGTCCAGCGGAACTCAACTCCTGCTGGGGGGGTTTGCACGCCCCCAGCCTATGCCGTTGCGTAGCCTTAAACTTTAAAAGCTTTAAGCGTTAACACCGGTGTTATGTCAAGCAGAGCAAATCAAACGATGTTGTGGTGGTTGGCGAATCGCGCATTGAGAGTTTCAAATGTACACGCACAAAAAAATAAATCTATAAATATATAAATAAATATTCACGAGTGCATGTATTATTGTTGATCGACATTTTTATAATATTAAAAAGCGTACACAGACATCTTACCCCCTCCCCCCGAGCGTACGTTTTGTAAGCTTAGGAAAATGTTGCAAATGTTGAATGACCCCTAACCAGTCATGGATCTTGACTTTTTTTTTTTTACAGGTTTTGTTCCAACACATTCAAATGAAAAGAAGAATTTGTTTGAACTATTCCGCACCTGTCTTTTTGACACAGGAAGCGCCATCAGCGGTGCACTCATGGTCATTTGGACAACAGTGTTTCCCATCTGAGCACACGATGCCCTGAGAAAGACAGATTAACCTGATGTTCAGTTACAGTGTAAAGAATAAAAACTGTGGGACATGATGTTGTGGTTGGGTTGGGGGATCACTGGGAATTGCAGTCAGATGAAATGTTTCCTTAGGCTGGAGCCTATACGTTCACACAGGCATTGTGGTTGCTTGATGTCAGTTGTGCACATTCTCAAAAATTAACATGACATGTTCACAAGATGCAATATGTACATAAACAGTAGGCAACGACAAAAAACCTGGAAAAAAGTTGCCCTTCTAGAGAAATGATCCAGTAGCATGTTTAGTTCTCTGGCAATTGTGTGTACAAATGCAGTCAGTATGATGCAGTTGGTTATCTATATGAACGCATTATTAAAAGTAGATATGTCTCTATCTCTTTTTCACCTGGTCTTAAAATTAATAAGATAAACATAACTAAGAGTCGCTGTGAGAACATACCTGAGCTACAGGACAGCACCCGTATGTGTTAGACACTTTCAGGCAGGAGAACTCTGACGGGCAGAAAGAATTATCCGGGCAGGCAGCATCATACAGTTTATTTTTAGCAGAGCTGCTAATCATCCGGATTGACTGGAGGAATAACAAGAATTTATTAAGAGAATCCTTTAGTACAGTTAAACTAGTGCAAAGTTATATAAATAACATCTCAGTGCAGCCTCACAGATTAAGATCTCTCATGAATGTCAGATCAGGACAAATCTCAGCTTTAGCATTCACATGAATTCATTTTCTGAACCACTTAATCCCAACTAGGATCTTGGGGAGGCTGACACCCATCTCAGCCGACACTGGGTGAAGGCAGAGTACACCCTGGACAGCTCGCCAGGCCATCACAAGGCAGAAACACGCTGGCGGCTATGCAGCTACTCTTTACGAAAGTCAGCAATGGTTCTTTTACATGAACCTCTCACCACAGACAGTTAGAGACATGGCCGGCCTTTGATAACCGGGTTAGCTGCACTGGGGGGGGTATGAAAAATATGCAAGGGATTCATCAGTGACAACTTTCATAAAAGTTATTTCTAATATAAATATTATACCTTAAAAAATGTAATTATGTAATTATACAACATATACTGTAACAGACATTTGAGTTCTTGTTAGCTTGCTAGCTAATGCTATGGTGAGGCACCAAGTGTTAGCAATCAATATCTCATATTTATTCATTACATAATGTAAATCAGGGATCACCAACGTGGTGCCCGTGGGCACCAGGTAGCCCGCAAGGACACTATAAGTTGCCCGCGGACCTGTTCACTGCTAGTTTTAGGACAGGCCCACAGCTCCATAGCGCCACTCTCCATTGAGCTGCATCTAATTTTTTTGAATATATTTTAAATCAAATCAATATCTTCACATAGATAAATATCATTAATTATTAATGATAACATATAATTAAAGGTAAATTGAGCAAATTTGTAATTTCAGAGGTGTGTTTTGACCTGGTAGCCCTTCGCATTAATTGGTACCCAAGAAGTAGCTCTCGGTTTCAAAAAGGTCGGTGACCCCTGATGTAAATTATATGTGCTGGATAATTAAAAGGTAGTTATAATGTGCAATACTATCAAAGTAAAATAATTCTGGTATATTAATTTTACATTGTGATAAGGTGTTTATTTGTTTGTCTTTTGGTATTGACTAGAAATGTAAATGTCTCCACATTTTCCCCGCTAATATTAGCTAATTTAACTAAGCAAACCATCAGTATTTCTCACAAGGGAACTCAATCCAGGTCTCGGTGGGAATCTTCACTTTCAATGCGAATTATTTAAGATTACTGTTACCGTAACCATGGCAACTATTTTGTCAATCAATAACTTTTACAAATTCAAAACATTTAAATGCAAGAAGGCACTGTTTAAATTGTGAAGTATTGATTAATATGCTAATGGCAGTGGTGGTCTAGTGGTATAGGGCGCTGGATCGCTGATCCAAAGGTTGGGGGTTCGAGTCCCACTCTCCACAAGGTTGTCACTGTCCCCCCCCCCCAGTGCGGCTAACTGGGTTATCAAAGGCGGGCCATGTCTCTCACTGTCTATGGTGAGAGGTTGATGTAAAAGAACCATTGCTGACTTTCGTAAAGAGTAGCTGCAAAGTCGTCAGCGTGTTTCTGTCCCTTGCTAAAAAGGGTTGTGACAGGAAGGGCATCCGACGTAAAAACCTCTGCCAAATCAAACGTGCGAATCAGATGATTTGCTGTGGCGACTCCCGAGTAAAAGGGAAAAAAAGCCGAAAGGAAGACAGAATTGATTAATATGCTAACAAATCTAAGAATAATCATATTAAGCTAGCAAATGCTTGTAAAAATAGCTCGCTGGTTAAAAAGTGTTGTAAAGGAGCTAGCATTAGCGCAAAGTGGTGTTATCGTACCATAAGTATTATAGATGTTATAGTTTATTGAGTAAAACTATATTTTAGTGAAGTATAATTACATTTTGGATAATAAAGTACCTTAGAACAATTCCTGTGATGGGTGAGTATGGCTAATCACATGGCTATACTTTTTATAATTAGGGAGTAAAAGAAAAAGCAGCATGACCACAGCGGTTAAACGATGTTCGTGGCTGCAGGTTAGTTTCTCACTTTTACAAGTCTGGAAGGAAGTCTTTCAGTCCAGAGAAACGAGTGTGTAGCATTTGTGCACTTGGATTCTTTCACTTCACATAACATGCCCCCAGGGCAGCAGTGTAAATGGTCTTCACAGCACTCACCCTGCATGCACAGAACCAAATATATATACACACACACACACACACACACACACACACACACACACACACACACATACATACACACACACACACATTTCAGAGGCGTGGTCTTTGGTTATGTCAATCCAGTTAATAAGGTGAGGACTTTATGTGTACGAGTCCCAATGAGAGAGGTGTAGCCTTTGTACTTTTGCACCTGAGGAAAGGGACAGCAGTTGAATTCTCCAGGATGAATCTGACAACACGTCTGCTCGTCCCCACAGCGCTGCTGATCCGGACACTCCAAACCAGTCACCAGACTCAGCAAGAGCAGGCCAGCTGTCAGCCTTAACAGCTGTAAAAAACCATGGGAATATAATGAAGAAAATCTCAAAATAAAAGTTCAAATATAGCTCAATATTTATCTGAAAAATTTGTTTGACTTAAAATAAATAAATATAGATTATAGATGCAAACTAGTAAATTTATTTGAAAAAACAATTTAAGAATATTTTTAGAAGAATAAAATGCAATAAACATTTACTGAGGAAAATCATTCATTCATTCATTCATTCATTCATTCATTCATTCGTTCATTTTTAAGCTGCTTAGGTGTTTAATCCTTATTAGGCTCACGGGAAGGCTGATTCCCATCTCAGCCTACTCTGGGCAAGGGCCACTGTGCCGCGTGAATAAAATCAGATGGAAAAAAAATTAAGAAATAAAAGTCAGAGTATTCCTTCACTACACACCCAGTTATGAGCGTGTCACTCCAAAGTAGGAATGCCAGTTATAATGTGGTAATTATGTGCCAACGGAAAAAAATAAAATCTTGTTATTAAACCCGATTCTGAAATGCATTTTGAAAATTTCAGACTTTTACTTCAAACATTTCAATCTCAAAAATAAGTTCCCTCATTTTTCTTATAATAAACTCAGAAATAACCAACTACACCCCGACCCTGTGAGAATCTCGAAATTAACAGCAACTTCCTGATTAATCAGATTCTCTTCTGTTTATAATGAGGAAGTTCTTGCAACTCTCGGGGAGTTTCAGGGATGAATAGACAAAATGTCATGTGAAAAAACAGGCTTGTTCCATTAACAGTGAAGTCCTGCAGAATCCCATCTCTCACGTATAGAATAGTTTCACGTAGCTGCTTCCAATAAGCACAACTAGATAAACACAGGTCATCTACAGAGCATGCATGGGGGAAATTATAACTTCTCTAGCTATACAATTTTCATGTTCATGTTCACTAGCTGAGTAGCTTAATCTCATAGAATTGCTCTCATAGAATTAAACTCATAGAATTGCCCTGAAAGTGAATTTATTCACCTTCCTGGAAATTATAACTCTCCCCACTGGAGGGATGACCTAACATTACTGGGCAGAAAGACGTGTGGAACATTCCACTTCACCTGCTGCTTCTGTTACCCATCCAGATCAGTGGAGGAAAATGAATGAAATAAATGAATTGCTAGTTATTGTTTTACATGTAGACTCCTTCGTAAGTGTTTTAAAGTGTTAAATACTTTGCAATACCATAGAGATTAATTCCCGGCAAACTGAGACATGAGAACTTGGACTTCAAGCTTCATCAGTTTGGAGAGGAGAGAAAAAAAAAAAAAAAAAAAAAAAAAAAAGCAAGCGGCTAACATAATAGCATTTACTTTCTTTCATAGATCAGTATCACTTCCTCTTATCTATTATAAACACACACTCGAGGTGGGGGGTGCAAAGTCTCTGCCCAGATTTACAACTTCACTTTAACACTTCTGCATTGTAATTTCAATTCAGCAAAATTCAGACAATGTTAAAATAGCATTTCAGTCTTTATATGTATATGTGGTGAAGTGGGGTGGGGTGGTGCTGTGATGGGGACAGCATCGTGTGGGGAGGGGACGGGGGGAGGGGACTGATAATTCATATTTTGTGCTTCAGGGTTGCTAAGTGACAGAAAGAAAATGATAGGAAAATAAAATGAGGAAGTTGTGACTTGTACAACTTTTTTTGGAAAAAAAAATTCAATCCACATTCCACTAAATAGTAGATAATAATAATCATCATCATCATCATCATCATGAGGATCAAGATGATGCAGTGGCTAGCATTTCTGCCTCACAGCAGGAAGATTCCAAGTTCAAGTTTGAAGTTCGGTGAGGGCTTTTCTGTGTGGAGTTTTCATGTTCTCCCCACATGGTTTCCTCCGGGTACTTCGGTTTCTTCCCACAGTTGAAAAACACACACAGTAGGTTTATTGGCTATTCCAATTTTCCATTAGGTGATGACTAAATTAGGAAGAAAATGGGTGGGGGTTCCACCAAAAAAACAAAAAAGCAATGCGACTCACTGCGATTACCTGTACCTTAAAACGGGACATTTTTGAACTTGTGGTTCTTTTGACCCAATCGATCATCGCCGTCACCTTCTCCTTTCTGAGCTCCTGGCTATCAGCTGCAAGAGAAAAATCAACTCAGTCACGTCCTGGCAATAAAGCAGGTAAGACAATTTATTTATTTGTTTGTGTACTCCCAAATTTTATATACAATCTAAAGTGCAAGTTGTTAATTCTGTAAAGCACAATATTATCATCTGCATTACACACATAGAAAGGATCTCTTATCACTGTGCTGTTGATTAAAAGGTGTTGATTAACTTTTTTATTTTTGTGGTTGGTGTGAAAATGTCGGTTTTGTTTCTTTTCTCCTTCAGATTTTTGTGTGAAAATGTATGTTAGAAAGCGTGAAATCAGTTTCAGGCATGAAGAGGTGATCACCACCCACTTCACAACCTGCTATTCAGTTACAGGAGCCGTTCAGTGAAACTGATACCACAGAAATGCACCACTGAACAACACAGGAAACCATTTCTTCCTGTGCACATTAAACTGTACAAACTACACCATACAGCACCAACATCTACCTGATTCCATTCATTCTCTTTCTGTTTACACACAGATTACCAACTTCTAATTTTAGCCATATACCTCCTCATTTGCTAAACCACTACACCAACTACTAGTAGAGTCTTTTTTTATTACACTTTGGATGCCTGGATAGTGGTGATGGCCCAGTGATATGGTGCTGGATTACTGATCCCAAGGTCAGGGGTTCAAGCCTCACTTCTCACCAGATTGTCACTGCTGTCCCCTCAGTGCAGCTAACTGGGTGATCAAAGGCCGGCCACGTCTCCCACTGTCTATGGTGAGAAGTTCATGTAAAAGAACCACTGCTGACTTTCGTCCAGAGGAGCTGATAGCCATCAGCGTGTTTCTGCCTGCGTTGGCCTGGCGAGCCACTCAATGCCACTCGTCAGAGTCGGCTGAGATGGGAGCCAGCCTCCCTGCATCCCAAATTAGGATTGAATTGTTCAGAAAATGAATGAATGAATGTGTCTGTATTTCGGTATCTGGGTAGATTTAAAAGTATTTAAATTAAATAAAAAAAAAAGATGCAAGTGGTTGGTTTCGGAAAATACTTCTGTTTATTTATTTTTCAAAGCAAAGCTAAAGCACACAATTTTTTTAATTTTTGCTCTATATTTCTCACAGTGAGAGGAGGAACTTTATCTACAGGCTGCAGAAAGGTAATATAAAAATCTCTTCTGAAATTAATTTAATACAGTAAAAAGTGAGCTTGGTCAAATTTACATGGATGTTTGATAGGAATAAATATTTTTATAATATCGTTAACATATTAAATTAATATTGTTTTTGAAATGTGCACTTGAAACAGTGAGTAAAATCTTAGTCTGCCTAGTAACTGATGATGCGATGTTTATTTACACATCTATTAAAATAAATTTGAAAATGGATAAATAAATAAATATATAAATGTGTGTGTGTGTGTGTGTGTGTGTGTGTTATTTAATTATAGTAAGTTGTACTCACCTGTCGGTACTGCACACTCTATTACTCGCTTTTAAGTTGTGCTGGATTTATGATTTAAGCCTTTTGAAGCTCCGCCTACTAATACAATACTCCCCCCCCCCCAAACCCGGATACCGGAAGTAGAAGACAACGAACCGAAGACCACGAGGTCCAATGACGTAGGAGGAAACGCTAGACCGCGTGCTCTACATACATTATGTATGCCGCCGTGGTCAGTCGGCTCTGACTTCCGGTTCGGGCAAAAAGCATGGTAAACAAACACACATCGATATGGAAAACGATGCGATAAATGTAAATAGTTGGGATGTTTTGGATCCCTAGAGATATGAATATAATGTAAACATTTGCAGCATGCCCAGGAAGGTTTGGAAGATACATCGACACATAATAGGAGGTACAGATCTTCATACTATTCCCCATGCCAAACACGTCAACTGCCACGCCCACCTCTCTTGTCTTCGTATAGTGTATCAGGGATTTCTATTGATATATTGCACAAATTACAAGGAATTTTTCGGACACTTTTTGTAACAAAACGGCACTAAATATTTATAACCACAAACACTTACAGTTAAACTACACATGTAATATTATATCATATAAATGAGCAGTAGCAACATCATACTTTTTATAGACAGATACAGTAAACACAAGAACAGACCAGTTACATACATGCTTGTCATGTTAACATTTAACTCGTTTAAAATATAGGTACAAGTTCACCTGGGATATTGATGCACAATGGCCGAATATCTGTACAGGACATGCACATGCCATCTCAGGACCAGTTGAGGGAGAACACAACTGGGCTCCTTACAAGAAGTTCCTAAAGTCTTCTTCTTTTTCTTTTGGCTGTTCCCTTCAGGGGTCGCCACAGCAAATGATCTGCCTCCATCTCTCCCTATCCTCTGCATCTTCTACTCTTACTCCAACGACTTTCATGTCCGCCTTCACCACATCCATAAATCTTCTCTTTGGTCTTTCTCTGGGCCTTCTGCCGGGTAGTTCCAGCCTCAGCATCCTACTACCAATATACTCACTATCCCTCCTCTGTACATGTCCAAACCATCTCAATCTATCCTCTCTGACTTTGTCTCCAAAACATCTAACATGTGCTGTCCCTCTGATGTACTCGTTTCTGATCCTATCCATCCTCGTTACTCCCAAAGAGAACCTCAACATTTTCATCTCTGCTACCTCCAGCTCTGCCTCCTGTCTTTTCCCCAGGGCCACTGTTTCTAACCCAGACAACATCGTTGGCCTCAACACCGTCTTGTACACTTTTCCTTTCATTCTTGCCGATACTCTCCTATCACACATCACACCGGACACTTTTCTCCAACCATTCCAACCTGCCTGCACACGCTTCTTGACCTCTTTTCCACACTCTCCATTGCTCTGGATTGTTGAGCCTAAGTACTTACAATCCTCCACCTTCTTTATCTCTGCCCCCTGTAACCTCACCGTTCCTCTTGGGTCCTTGTCATTCACACACATGTATTCTGTCTTACTGAGACTAACCTTCATTCCCCTCCTTTCCAGGGCATACCTCCACCTCTCTAGATTTTCCTCCACTTGTTCTCTACTCTCACTACAGATCACGATGTCATCGATGTCAAACATCATAGTCCATGGAGATTCTTGTCTAACCTCATCTGTCAGCTTGTCCATGACCATAGCAAACAAGAAGGGGCTGAGAGCTGACCCTTGATGCAGTCCCACCTCCATCTTGAATTCTTCGGTCATGCCGACAACATACCTCACCACTGTCTTACATCTCTCATACATGTCCTGCACCACTCTAACATGCTTCTCTGCCACTCCAGACTTCCTCATACAATACCACAGTTCTTCTCTCGGCACCCTGTCATATGCTTTCTCCAGATCCACAAAGGCACAATGCAGCTCCTTCTGACCTTCTCTGTACTTCTCTATTAACATCCTCAAGGCAAACACTGCATCTGTGGTGCTCTTTCTTGGCATGAAACCAAACTGTTGTTCACAAATGCTGACCTCTGTCCTTAGTCTAGCTTCCACTATTCTTTCCCATAACTTCATTGTATGGCTCATCAACTTTATCCCTCTGTAGTTGCCACAACTCTGTACATCTCCCTTGTTCTTAAAAATGGGCACCAGCACACTTCTCCTCCATTCCTCCGGCATCTGCTCACTTTCTAAGACCTTGTTGAATATTCTTGTCAGAAAATCTACTGCTACCTCCCCTAGACACTTCCATACCTCAACTGGAATGTCATCAGGGCCAACTGCCTTTCCACTCTTCATCCTCTTCAATGCCCTCCTCACTTCTCCCTTATTAACCTTTGCTACTTCCTGGTCCTCAACGGTCACCCCTTCTACTCTTTTTTCTCTCTCATTTTCCTCATTCATCAGCTCTTCAATGTACTCTTTCCATCTTCCCAGCACACTTCTGTCATCAGTCAATACATTTCCCTCTCTGTCCTTTATTACTCTAACTTGCTGCACGTCTTTCCCATCTCTATTTCTCTGCTGTGCTAACCTGTATAAATCATTTTCTCCCTCCTTACTGTCCAACCTATCATACAAGTCATCATACGCCCTCTGTTTGGCCTTTGACACCGCTACCTTCGCCTTACGCTGTGTCTCCCTGTACTCCTGTTTACTCTCTTTGGTCCTCTCAATGTCCCACTTCTTAGCTAACCTCTTCTTTTGTACACACTCCTGCACTTCCTCATTCCACCACCAAGTTTCCTTATCTACTTTCCTTCCAGAGGACACACCAAGTACTCTCCTACTGGTCTCCCTGATCACATTGGCTGTGGTTGTCCAGTCATTTGGAAGCACTTTCTGACTACCCAAAGCCTGTTTCAACTCCTCCTTGAAGACAACACGACACTCTTCCTTTTTCAGCTTCCACCACTTTGTCTTCTGCTCTGCCTTTGCCTTTTTCACCTTCCTCACCATCAGCGTGATCCTGCACACCACCATCCTATGCTGTTTGGCAACACTCTCACTCACTACTACTTTGCAGTCACTGACTTCCTTCAAATTACATCGCCTACACAAGATGTAGTCTACTTATTTGCGCCTACTTCCGCTTTTATAAGTCACCCTATGCTCCTGTTTCTTCTTGAAGAAAGTATTCACCACAGCCATTTCCATCCTTTTTACAAAATCGATCAACATCTGTCCTTCTGTGTTCCTGTCCTGGATATCAAACCTGCCCATCACTTCCTCGTCCCCTCTGTTGCCTGCACCAACATGTCCATTGAAGTCTGCCCCAATGACCACTCTTTCACCTCTGGGGGTACTCTGCATCACTTCATCTAACTCACTCCAGAATCTCTCCTTCTCTTCTAGCTCACATCCTGCCTGTGAGGCATAAGCACTAACAACATTGACCATCACGCCTTCAATTTCTAACTTGAGACTCATCACTCTGTCTGACACTCTTTTCACTTCTCAAACATTCCTGACAAACCCCTCCTTCAAGATGACTCCTACTCCAGTTCTCTTCCCATCCACACCATGATAAAACAGCTTAAACCCTGCTCCTAAGCTTTTAGCTTTGCTCCCTTTCCACCTGGTCTCCTGAACGCACAGTATGTCCACCTTCCTCCTCTGCATCATGTCAGCTAGCTCTCTGCCTTTTCCTTGCATAGTTCCAACATTCAAAGTCCCTACTCTCAGTCCTAGGCTCACGCCTTTCCTCTTCTCTCTCTGCCTACTGACACGCCTCCCGCCTCTCCTTCTTTGACGTCTTCGACCAACAGTAGTCCAATTTCCATCAGCACCCTGTTGGTTGACAGCACTAATGGCGGTCGTTGTTAACCTGGGCCTCGACCGATCCGGTATGAATTTTGTATTGACCATTTGCATTTTTAATGTGGCAGAAGTTTTACGCCGGATGCCCTTCCTGTCGCAACCCTCTGCATTTATCCGGGCTTGGGACCGGCATAAGGGGGAGAGACACTGGTTAGTGCCCCCCCCCCCTTCCCGCCTCATGGCTGCATTACAAGAAGTTCCTAAAGTGACCCTCCCTATTTGCATAAAAGGCGACAGATTAGTTAAAAAAACCCAGCATTCTGCCTTCAGTCCTATTGGAGTTTAAATAACATAGTTTTGTTCACCTGGGGTCTGACACTGTCCCCTGTAAGACTCAGATCGGTGAGCTTGATTGTGTGAAATCTACGAACCTTGATGAATTGTTCACAAATCAATTTGATCATTGCATAACTGTGTGTGTCAATGCCTTCTGTAGTTTCTATAAAATGCTGAATCATTTCAGGAAACAATTCTTTTGGAAGGTCAATCAACATTTTAGAAACCAACATCTCCCACTGTGCACTAATAACTTGCTTGATGTTAACAGAAGACCTCAACACAATTTCACAGTGTTTTGCAATAGGAATAACGCTTTCTGCTGGGACAACAAGTCCACATTTATTTTTCAAAGTAAACAAGGCTGATGTACATTCTGAGGCAGGCCTGATCAGTGCCTTTGAACATTCGCTGCAAAATATCTTCTTCTTCTCTTGATGCTTTGTATCATGGAGATCAGTCTGTATCTCCTCTAGCTTCTGGAGGGTATCAATATACTTACGCTTGAGGGTATCAGGCTGGCAGGCGTAACTGTGCTCTGAAGTTACTACGTCCACACAAGCACCAGCATCTGCTGGGGGGTGATGGCTCTTCCATGGATTCCGAGGATGAAGCATGCATTCTACACATTATATGACTCACTGACCTTGACTGGTTCTTCAGAATATAAGAACACACTATAAAATACCTATTGATACTTGTATGAACCCATGGTAAACTGGAAATCAACCACAATATACCTGTATACAACATTTGAAAATAATATATCAAATCTTATAAAACCCTTTAAGTTATATTAAGTTCCTTTTAGAGGAATTCCACAAATTCATGAAAAAGCCTGTATATAGATCAGCAGTGAAACAAAATCAAGAACTGAGTGACTGTATGAGTATAATAATACTTTATAGACATTATTAAAGATCCAGTGTAAATGTATGTTTCGACCAACTCACACTGATATATAATATTGTGCAAATTGATTAAAGTTAATGGTCCTTAAAGGGTTCTATCTCAGACTTCCAAGAAAAAACAGATGGCACCGCAGTCTTCTTGGGGAGCTTCAAATAAATGCATGTGCTTGGACAGATAGAAGTCGTCTTCTCTCAAGTGTTTTGAACAAACAACACCGGCACCCGTCGCTTCTTCATCACTGCATCAATGCGGTTGATGGCCTGCACCCATAATTGCCTACGATGCGTATCCAATGGTACTCTGGAGGAATATAAAAAGTTCTCAGGATATCATTTCTGTAGCTTTCTGTAGCTATGTTGCATACATCAATCTATTATCCCGATCCATAGCCATGTCTAAATGCAGACCCTGCTCAGTTTTCGTGTTCTTCTGATAGATGTAACAGTGGTTAGAAAAACTCAGTGGTCTATGGGAGAGGATTTTAATCAGCTTACTAACGTATTGCTATTATCAGGGTTCGGCCCAGGATTTTAAGAGAGGTGCCTATAATTTGCCTCAGAGAGTGAAAAGTGCCAAAAGTGCTAAACTTCTCTCGGGGAAGGGGTCCGGTGGCACCCACTGGGAAATTTGTGAGAAATGAAAGCTCCTGATCTGCATTCTGGTGTATTCTAGCGGTAAATATGAGGAGTGCAGAATGTACTGTGTTCCACTAAACATATGAGTATTTCATCCTGTTTTTCCCATTTGGACATCAAAAATGTTATATGAATAGGGAAACATCAACTCACACAATCCTTTAAACTTTTCAACTGGAGCGCCAACAAAGCTCTAAAAGGTTCACAATAATTAACACTAAATGTTACTAGTTACACTGGGGCTGATAATAAAAAGTAATCATTCATAGATTTCAGGGTAAGTAATGTTACTTAAGCTTCAAGCCTACCGCCTAATGAAGGTTAAACTGAAACACGCTTACCAGTGAAAAGTTGCTTCTTTGCACCGCCTACATGGTTTTGACAGCCAACAGCGCAACAAGAATTAACCATATTGACACAAAACACCCTAAACCGATCGTATTCCAATTAAAGTTGATGTTGTTATGTTTAAAAACGGAGTACGCCAAAGGATGTCGACTCTCAAGTGAAAATAGTACCCGAAGCTTCGTTTTGCCCGAACCAGAAGTTGAAGCCGAGTTACCACGTCAAAGGGCCAGTCCGCGGTCTAGTGTTTCTTCCACGTCATTGACGAGGTCCCTTTTATTATTAACTGTTTACCTCCTGAAGTACTCGTGTCCAAACAGTTCATCATAATTTTTATATTATAATTGTATTTCAACTGATTTTATTGTATTTAAGTTTGTTTGGTTTTATCTACAATTTCATGATTTAGAACCTACATTACCCACAATCCTAATCTACAAACTTTACTTTTTCAGGAGAGAGAGAGAGAGCGAGAGAGAGAGCGAGAGAGAGAGAGAGAGAGAGAGAGAGCAGTGTAAAAGTCAATTTCTGACATTTTTTGCATGTTTGTTACTGTAGTCCATTTCAGATCAAGCAAACCTAAATATTATACAAAGATAAAACTCAAGTAAACACAAAAAGCAGTTTTCAATGCCAATTACAATTATTAAGGGGGAAAAAACATCTGAACCCACAAGGGCTCGTGTGAATAAGTAATTGCCCCTTAAACCTAATAGCTGGTTAAACCACCTTTTGCAGCAATAACTGCAGTCAAGTGTTTGCGATAAGAGGTGATGAGTCTTTCACATGGCTGTGATGGGGTTTTGGTCCACTTTTCTACACACAATTGTTTAAGATCAACCAGATTGAATGTTTTAAGGGCATAAACAGCCTTTTTAAAGTCATGCCACAGCATCTCAATGGGGTTCAGGTCAGGACTTTGACTAGGCCGCTCCAAAACCCTCATTTTGTTGTTTTTTAGTCATTCCGAAGTGGACTTGCTGGTGAACTTCGGATCATTGTCTTGCTGCAGAACTCAGGTGCGCTTTAGCTGGAGGTCTCAAATTGATGGATGAACATTCTTCACCAGGATTTCTTGGTAGTGACCAGAATTTATGGTTCCATCAATCGTGATGAGTCGCCCAGATCCAGAAGCAGCAAAGCAGGCCCAGATCATCACACTGTTGGCACAATGTTCTTTTTATCAAATGCAGTGCTCCTTTTGCACCAGATGGGATAGATTTCTCCCAAAAAAATTCAACTTTAGTTTCATCAGTCCAGAGGACATTTTCCCAGAAGCTTTGGGGATGATCAAGATGATTCTTGGCAAAAGTGAGTCGTGTCTTGATATTCTTTTTTTTATCAACAGTGGCTTTTGCCTCGGAACTCTTCCATGGATGCCATTTTTGCCTCGTGTCTTTCTGAAGGTGGAGTCATGAACATTAACTGAGGGGAGTGAGGCTTGTAGTGGTTCA
>CM045738.1:8009796-8047296 GCA_024760905.1 Plotosus lineatus | reverse complement strand
TCAGATGAGTTGATTAAATGAGCAAAGTCAGGTGTGCTGCTGCTTGGTTGAAACAAAAACCTGCAGCCACATGGCCCTGTTCTAGTGCATTATGAGCGAGTAAGAGCAGAGAGTGAAAAACTTCGTCATGTGGAAAGTTAATTTAAAAGCTTAATGGTTTAAAAAACCTCACCGTTCCTCCAATGCCATTTTCAGACATGTAACATGACCTGCTCCAAGACTGTGCGACTGACTGGAATCCCCAGTGTGATGGAGAAGGACAACCTTCAGGACCTGCTGGAGATCCACTTCCAGAAATCTACCAATAGTGGTGGAGAAGTGGACGCGATCATATACAACCCGGTTGGCGATAGAACTCTGGCTATGTTTGAAGAGGACATTTGCAAACCTAAGTAGAACCATCAAGTCAACGGAGCGATTAAATTTCACACTGATATTCGGGATGCGTATAATGAACACTCTCCGAGGCGTTTATTTAGACATGTGCCAATCAGAATACTTACCTGGTGTATAACGATATGATATATATGTATCTACTTTTTTGGACTGGATTGTAAAATCAAACCATTTTAGCACTGCACTTGTAACTTTGAGTATGTAAGCTTTATTATCAGCACAAATTCAGTAAAACAAATGAACCAGCGTTGAGGTTAATGCTTTAGTGCTGATATGGTACATCTAAGAATTATGATGGTCTTTAGCATTTAATTTGTAACCACTGACGATATTTATGACATGCATATGACCCGCATTCATGGTAATGGAAGGAAGACAATAAGGACATTTGAAAAATTGGCATAATATTCATTATTTTTCTCTATAATTTGGGTAAGTGGATTTTATTTTAAAAAATCACAATCAGTGATGATTTCACCAAAAATATAAGAATTTAATTTCCTTTTCTTATAATCCTCAGGAAATTCAAATCAACATGTGACTTGTTCTAAACTCTTGGTTTTCATAAGCTATCATGGATATTGTTGACATTTCGGGCACGAGATGTTAAAAAAAATGCAAAATAAAATTTCACAAGTATTTTGCAGTATATTGGAATGAGTTATGTTAATTAGCAAAAATATTTCATTGAAATCATTTATGCGAGTTCGCTCCATTTTAAACTGTGTAGATCAATGAAGTACTTTGACACTAACTTTGACAAATGAAAATAACCTGTTTTTCTTCTAGCCAACATTTCCCTTGAATTTATTTGTGTATATTTTTTCATTGTTAAAAATAATTCACACAATTATCCAGCTAGCACAGCGGTGGCCTGGTGGTATAGAGCGCTGGATTGCCGATTCTAAGGTTGGGGATTCGAGTCCCACTCTCCACAAGGTTGTCACTGTCCCCCCCAATGCACTAACTGGGTTATCGAAGGCGGGCCATGTCTCTCACTGTCTATGGTGAGAGGTTCATGTAAAAGAACCATTGCTGACTTTCGTAAAGAGTAGCTGCAAAGCCGTTAGCGTGTTTCTGTCCCTTGCTAAAGGGTTGTGTCAGGAAGGGCATCCGACGTAAAAACCAATGCTAAATCAAACGTGCGGATTATTCGCTGTGGCGACCCTGATCAAGGGGAAAAAGCCGAAAGAAAATCTCTCAATCCAGCGAGCACATGATCAATAGCACAACTAAAACCTTGCTAGTTATCTAGTAGTGCTAGCTTGTTCCAACACCAAAACCATGTTTAAAATGTTTCTAGTCAAGTTGAAGTAGTAAGCTTAGCTTGAAGCTCGAGTCAGAATATATATGTTAGTAATATATTTGACAAAGCTGGCTAGCGACTAAAAAAGGTCAGTGTTTGTGTTACGATGTTAGCTGGTGACTAATTCAAAAATAACAAGGATGTGGTCCCTATTTAAAAAAAAGTAAATTTATTTTCTGTAACCGCTTAATCCTAATTACGGTCGCGGGCTGGCTGGCGCCCGTCCCAGCCAACTCCGGGCGAGAGCAGGGTACACCCTGGACAGCTCGCCCGGCCATCGCAGGGCGGAAACACGCCGACGGCTTTGCGGCTACTCTTGTCGAAAGTCAGCAATGGTTCTTTTACATGAACCTCACACCACAGACGGCGAGAGACATGGTCGGCCTATGATAACCCAGTTAGCTGCACTGTGGGCAGACAGTGACAACCTTGCGGAGAGTGGGACTCGAACCCCCAACCTTTGGATCAGGGATCCAGCACCCTATACCACGAGACCACCACTGCCCGAAATTTTTTTAAATTACATTGGAAAAAAAAGAGAAGATTTGGAAGAAAACTGCTGTTAAAATACACAGCTAAACTTTTTTAAAACCATATTATAGCAACACATTATCAATTTCATTTTTAAAATGAAAAAAAAAAAAAAAAAAAAAAAACTTTAATTAGCCTAATCTGCTTACTCACCATTAGATGTGTTATTACCTAAAAACAGGAATCATAAACGTTTCTCCTGCAAGAACCTGAAATGCAGATCATCAAGATGCTTCCAGACTTTTTTGGGACTGAAATTTTCCAGGCTTTCTGGCTAAAAACCATCCAGTTGAATTGCTGAAATAATTATTCATTATAGTTATGAGATGATCGGAATCAAATTCTGGGTTAATTTTTTGAAGGATTCTTTAACATTGTAAGATAGTTCGATGCCAGGTTGGTTTATATAGGACTCCCTGGATTTGACAGGTTTGGGGGCCTTTGCCTGCTCTTATTAATTTAGAGACTCGAGTACTTTTTAAATACTACTGTATATCAATATGAAAAATGTTAAACTGGTATATTTACAAACAAATCACAACCATTTCATTATTATATACATTTACTGTAAGACCTCCATCAACAAGATGACATCATCACAGCCAACCATCTTGAATCGCTCACAGCACAAACGTACAGTAAATTACAACAGCAGTCTTAATGCAGAACCACATGCAAACCAAACAAAACATCGACCGCCCAACCATCCATCCATCAGGCACTTGGGGAGACAGAAAGTGGGTGAGATGGAAGAGGAGGAAGTAGTACAATGTGTAAAAACAGTTCATGTCGAGGACTTAGTAAATAAAATAAAGATAAAATCAAGTTGTAACATACAGTATACACAAAGATAGTGCAATAACATACAAGTGTCTTCTCTATCCTCAGTCGCTCAGCATGTTTTAATAAAGACAGGTCATGGAAATTAATATCAATATTTTTATAATGCATCGACCACATCATTCCTATAATATCGTGTCTCTGAATAAATGGTATAAATAACATTAAAATCAGGAGTGATAATCTGGGCTGACTGCCATCACACACATATGTGCACACAAGCATTCGACTCCGCCTCTTCGCGCTAGTCACCAGTTCACTGATCTGCAGTACACCCATAGAACATATTTGTTTTTGTGGTTACAGTATTTACAAGACATCCCAAAAGAATTATCGGCACCCTTCATTCATTCATTTTCTGAACCACTTAATCATAATTAGGGTCACGGGGAGGCTGGTGCCCATCTCAGCCGACCCTGGGCCGGGGCAGAGTACACCCAGACCATTGCAGAGCAGAAACACATTTGCGGCTATGCAGCTAGCTGCTCTGACAAGCCAGTAATGGTTCTTTTACCAGAACCTCCCACCGGAGACAGTGAGAGACATGGCAGGCCTTTGATAACCCAGTTAGCTGCATTGCGGCAAACTCAATAATCGGATGATAAAGTACAATGCATTAGAAATAAAATAATAAACACAGAACTCTTTCAGACTAAATACACAAACCATTCTTTATTCTACTCATAACTACTTAAAAACAATTAAAATGTCCCAGTGCAGCTAACTGGGTTATCAAAGGCCGGCCATGTCTCTCACTGTCTATGGTGTGAGGCATGTAAAAGAACCATTGCTGACTTTCGACAAGAGTAGGCTGCAAAGTCGTCAGCGTGTTTCCGCCCTGCGATGGCCTGGCGAGCTGTCCAGGGTGTACTCTGCCCTCGCCCTGAGTTGGCTGGGATGGGCACCAGCTTCCCCGTGACCCTAATTAGGATGAAGCGGTTACAGAAAATGAACAATTAAAATGGATCAAGACGCTGTCAGAGGTAGGGCCAAACCCTTTTCTATAAAAAAAATAATATAACAATGAATGTGTGCACTAAAATACAAAAATCCTCTCTTTAAAAAAAAAACCCCCACTATGATTAACAGCTTCCCTCCGAGGCATGGTGCGAATGATTTGGGGAGTTGTGAGAGGAGCGGAGTGTATAATGCTTATCCAAACACAAAGCTTCTGTACAATTAACCTCAAAATACCAAACAGATTCATGAACCTAAAGGGTGTAGTTTAATGAAGGGTGCCAATATTTCTGGAGCACACAGTATGTTACCACTACTGCGATAACTTTCTGAACATATGATCACACAAAACAAAACATCTAAACTTGATACATATCTAAAGTATATATTCATTTTTAATCGTCATCATACTGTAGAATACCCGTGGTGCTAAACCTACCAGATCAAAGTTCATAACTAGTCCAAAAGTTTATATCTATTGGATGAAAACAGAAATAAAAAAGCTAATGGCTAAAGCTAGCTGCCCCATTAAAATAAAGCAATTGAATCACCACTCTGTACAGAGACGATCTGAACCTTACTGCACCTAATACAAACGTTACTGCCATATAGTGTTTAACTGTCCACCTGCTCTACTGCTACACACCGCACTGTACATTACAGAGGCTGGATAAAGGTACTATAAAAATAAACATTGCTGTTGGACATACATGAACTTGTGTTAGAAGGGTCCATATCGATGGCATTGTGGGGTTCTCTTCTTTGTGTTTAATTAGTGGCCAATGTTGTGTTTTCTAGAATAAAACATTTCGTGGTCTCGACACAACACGACAAAACAAAAAGCTACGATGTGAACCGTGAGAAACCGACAGTCTGGACTACCAACGGTTCCAGCAGGTAACTGGAGGAAAGGGGTCCAATCAGGCGACGACGACTGGTGCCCAATCCCTCTGTGTACGTCCATACTGAGAATCGAAAAAAGAAAACAAAAACAAAGCACAACAGAAATGAATGAGCCCATATGGAAAAAAACAACCAATCCTCAAATCAGGTGCAGGAGCGTGTACGGTGTCCTACCTGGATGTCAGTGAGCTCTTTGTAGAACCTGCTGGCGAGCTCAGGACCGTTCTTCATGGTTGGGATTTCAAAGTGCTAAACAAATGAAAAATGGTACATTTGCACCCTGAACCAAAGATTACTGTATTAAATACATCACCCTCAGAACAATCCTACCACCACACGAGGAGCATCGTGTACTGCATAGACCAGGTGGGGCATCCATGAGCTAATAGTTAGAAACGAGGCTTTAGGACCAAAGAAGGAGTGCACATTCAACAGGTTGCCAGGCCATAACAGGGCCATCACACACACACACACCCCCCCCCCCTAGTGGGCAACTTGAAAAAGCCAGTTCGCCTAGTGTGTATATTTTTGGACTATTGGAGGAAACCAGAGTACCAAGTAGAAACCCATACAAGCATTAAATGTGTAAATCAGCATGTGGTTACTTCTAGCCCAGTGTGCACATCAGCTGAGTCGATTATAATAAACATTTTTCACGTTTATAAAGCCACCAGCGCTTACTTGTCCTTTATAGAGCAGGCTGCCGACTGGACACACCACACATGCAGTCCCCGCTCCAAACACCTCCAACACCCGACCGGCTTTCAGAGCATCCAGCAACTCCGTCATTACCAACGTTCGCTCAGTCACCTTAAACTCACCCTGTAACACACACACACACACACACACACACAGTCATCCACGAATATTCAGGCTGCATGTAAATATATTAATAAATAATAAATGTGCACAATTAATAAAAACATGACCTGCATAAAAACGAACCCTTTAATGATTTTCAACATTTATCATGTTGCACAGAGCTAAGACACACACCCACTTACCCACTCCCTGGCTAGGTCCAGCAGAGACTGTCTGGTGACTCCTGGGAGAATGATGCCATCTAGTGGAGGAGTGACCAACTCTCTTTCTGCAGAAAGATTAAAAAAAAAATCTGTCCTTCAGATTCCCTTGCAGTTTTACTTTCCTCCAGATATACAGCCACAATTAAAATAATTCATTCTGAGATCTAATCCATAACCTCAATAAATCTAGTAACAATCTGCTAAATGATGAATAAATTTCCTCACTGGGGAAAAAAAGATTGTTCCAAAATACAATACCTCAAGAGAAGTAGAGAATCAGATCAGCCAATCAGATTGCAGCATTACTCATCACCAGTAAGTGTGGATATAATTAACAATTTTATATATTTACTTACAGCCATAAGCCACTATGTTATCTCCCCTCCTGTTGTTATTGGCTGTCGTTTGTGTGCCGATGGAGAACTGGGAAATTTCCACCAGTGATTAATATGGTTATCTTATCATTACTTTTCATAAATAATGGACCGCGCCACTGTGTCACTAACCCCTCAAGTAACAAACGTGTGTGTGTGTGTGTGTGTGTGTCTATCAGAGAGAAGGAAAACACATTTACAGAGTTCTGTCTACATTAAAAATGCATTTGTAAAAGGTAAAACAATTTTTTAAAATTGAAATCCTATTTTAAGAGATTTATATCACTTGCTGGATATTTAGAAGAAATCGAAAGACCATCCTGTGACTGAATCACAGCAGAGAATATCTGATATTGTGTAATTAGGCTCTTTACCACAACATTCTGAAATTTCTACATCCAAGTCTGAAAATTTTCCATTTGAGACCCACGTGAGACTCACATTATGTACTCTCTCACACCCACTTACAGAGAGAGAGAGAGAGAGAGAGAGAATCACCTCCTTTCTCATTGCTCCAGTAGATGAAGAGATTCATGGTGCCAACCTCAGTGATCTCCTCCCGGTCTCCGTACAGCCACAGCACCTGCTGACAGCCTTGCTTTACCGCCTCGCTCTGGATGGCAATGGTCGGCCCATAGTTACTGTAAAACACATTAATGTGATGAGCTCTCCTGTAAAGAATAGCATTTTAAGGATAAATGGATTTCACACTCACTCATTTGTTACAATTATTGCTTGTTTAAAAACAAAACAAACAAACAAACAAAAAATTCATTTCATCCATTACCTTCACACATCCAAATTAAAAAGATTAAAGGAGTGGTGTCAAAAAAAATTAAATAAAAAAAAAAAGCATGCAAATATGCAAAGTGTGTTCAAAAGACTCATCACCCAACAGGAAGCACATGGAAAGGGACAACATCGACAACCAAATTTATTCCTGTTCACCTCAATAAACCATATTTGCATTTAACGAAATGAATACGTTGTATTTGCTACCTCTAATCACACTATACGAGGGTTCCAAATCACCCTGTGTGTGAGAGGGAGTATGAATGGTTGTGCAAGTGTTGTACCTGTGATGGCCTGGTGGGGAGCTGTCCAGGGTGTACCCCGCCATCGCCAAGAGTTAACCGAGATGGGCACCAACCTTCTTGCGATCCGATTAGGAGATTAAGCCTTTCAGAAAATGAATGAATGAAATTATATCGTGCCAGATTCATCTCCGGTGTTTAATCAAAATCTTCCACTTGATGGAACAGTCAACGAAATATTAAAAGCTGCCGCATCACCCTCTTTAACTACATAGCATAGCTGCCAACTTTTCCAAACCAAAAAAAAATGACTGCTCTAGCAGCCTGTCAAAATGCACCGAATCAATACGAAACACCCCCTTTTCCTTTGTAGAATTAAACATGTTCACATGAAATGGAACAAACAGTAAAAGGGTAGTTTTCTAGTACTTAAGCATTTTTACTCACCACAAAGAAATCCTAACTCTACAGTGTAGACATCCCATCACTAAAAACGTCCCCCATTGAGAAGTATACAGAAAGAAAAGGATATGTCAAAGCCAAGCTGTTATTCTTCTAACTGATCCTTTTCGACTGCTTCCTTTGTAGCAGCCTTTGTTCTCTTCAAGAAGGAGGCAAATCTCTGTTCACAACAGGTGTTACTTGATTTTTGAATAAGTAGGGCTGACAGCATGTCATCTGATCGTAATCCATCCCCTGAAGTCCGTCTTATTCTTCCTCACCTGACTGAAAATTCTTTCACATTCAGCACTGCTGTGTGGACTTGATAAAATGCCTAACATGCAGTGGCTCAACTTTTGAAATCTGGGCGTCCCATCTCCTTTGACCTTGTGGGAAAGTAAGAACCACAGCTCATCTACAGGCATTCTCATTTGTAATGAGAACTTTGAAACTGGTTAAGAATTAATCATTAAACTCCATCTCAAGGTTGCTGATGGCTTCATCCATGTCTTCAATTCCAGTTTTGATCAATACTGGGAATGTTGTGAAAAAGAATCTGAGGGCATTGAAGGCACAGCTATCACTCTTGCTTACATCTGCGACTTGAGCAACTTGTTCATGTGGTCTGCAGCAGCGAGAGGAATGTTATGCTCCACATAAAAGGCTGCAAACAAACATTCAGCTTTGATAGTATTGATATTTTCTGCCTTTGAAGTGAAAGAAATCAATGAAGTCTGAACACGTCCTACCTCCGTTTCAGATTGTAAAGCCCCTTCATGCACCATGTTCTTACAGTGCTGCACGATTGCTTCACAGATGTGTGCTACTTCGTGGCCCAACTTCCAGCATAAACAATGTCCATACACATGCGCAATGGCTAAATTTGGCAAGGGACGAAACTCTGAGCGGATCATAGATTGTGCAGTCTGTTGCTTTTCACACTTCAAAGCTTTTAACTCGTCTTCTGATTTCCTTCTGTTTTGTCGATATTAAGATTGACGTCACTCACAAGTTCAATAAGTTACAGCAACATGCATTTGTAATATACAATCGGCCCCCCGACATACGAAATTAATCCATTCTAAAGCCTGTTTCGTAACGCAGGGATCTCGTAATTAGGGGTCGCACCTTACACGTTAAACGCAAAATTTTTCCAAGGCTCCAGTCTTTGGACTGGATAAACCCCATAAACCCTTTAAAAATGATAAAAGTGCACCAATTTTGCATGAAATGTGTTAAAAGTAAAAGAAAATTATTTATTAAACAATTTAAACATTTTATTGACATTTATCAATTAAACCATTATTAAAAATTTAACACAAACACACACACCTACCCCCCCCCCCCTCTCTCTCTCTGCGGGCCACGCCCACAACACATAGAATTCAAAGCGCATTCCCTGCTTGACAAACTCAACTTTAATTTGATTCCTTGAGGGATCGGGATTCCAGATGAGCTCAAATGCACCCACATTTATTAAACATTTACTGAATTAAACAACTTAAAAAAACTAAACTAAAAAAATAAAGAGTGAAGCTTCCTTCTGTCTCTATCTGGGAGGCCAGCGGGGCGGGATGTTGAGAGACAGCCAATGAGAGAGCAACTCGTGCATTGTTTGAATATATTATATATGTGTGAACTTTTGATTGGCGCGTTTGAATTTCTTTTCGTAAGAGGGGGTTGTTTTCGTATCCCGGGGACAGAAACTTAGGAAAATGATCTTCGTAACCCGGGGATTTCATACCCGGGGTCTTCATAAGTAGGGGGCCGACAGTAGTTATATTATATAACCCACTGCACACCACCCAGTTAAAAAATGAATATTTGTGCCAAGAATTTGTCAAGGTTGAAACAGAGGTTTGTGTAAAGTGCATCAGCTTCAAATTAAAACAAGAGGAAGAGGGGGGGGGGTTTACACACACACACACACACACACACACACACACTGAAAAAAAATACACACACACAGTGGTACCTCACCTTACGAAAGTCCCAACAAACGCAAAATATAGGTTACGGCACGCATTTACCTAAAATTTCCGTCTCTGGATATGAAACAAATTCACGTTACGAAAGTGCCATCTCAAAAATTCAAACAATGCATGAGTTGCTCTCCCATTGGCTATCTCCCAACATCCCACCCCACTGGCCTCCCATTGCCCATCTCCCAATAAATAATTACCTCCGTCACTGTATTTCCGCTTTAAGGTCTTCTGCTTCAATATCGTCCCGATTGTAGAGAGGTTTCGGCAATAACGAAATATAATGCTGCATGATCAATCTCAAAACAAGCCAACAGTCCTGTTCAACTCTCCTTCCGTGTGACAAACAGGAAGTATGGTTACAGGTCAGCTCCCTCCTGGCCAATGGGAGGCCAGCGGGGCGGGATGTTGAGAGACAGCCAATGAGAGAGCAACTCGTGCATTGTTTGAGATATATATATATGTGTGTCTGTCTTCCTTTCGGCTTTTTCCCTTTCTTTACTCGGGAGTCACCACAGTGAATCATCTGATTCGCACGTTTTGGCAGTGACAACCTTGTGGAGAATGGGACCCCCAACCTTAGGATTAGCGATCCAGCGCCCTATACCACTAGACCACCAATGCCCCTTGAATGAATATATATATATATATATATATATATATATATATATATAAATAAACCAGTGTCTTACCTGCCCATCTTGAATGCCCCAACTCCCCCCCTGCAGGCTCTCACGAAGCTGGGATCTGCCAGCAGCGAGACAGGATTGAAGGCCCCAGTGGCAAAGTATGGTCCCACCGGTCCAATGATGACAAACAGGAGGGCGTGGTCTGGTCTGGTCACTCCCAAACAAGGCTGAACCAATCAGAGAATATAAACAGGTATCACCACATGCTGTGAGCCAATAATCATTTGCATACCAAGTACAGTGATGTAACTTGTTCACTGGCATCACACTAACTTATTTATTGAAAAATTAAATAAATATTTTATGGTATTCACATAATTTAGATTAGATGTCAGATCCATGCAGGTGAGTACGAATCTCTCACCTCGGTGCCAATGAAAGTGGGTCTGATGTAAAGGCTGGCATCGGTAGAGTATGGGACCCATTCGTGGTCCACAGCGATCAGCTTCTTAATGCACTCCAGCAGCTCGTGTTTATCAAACAGCTGCAGAGAGACGAGAAGATCGAGAATGTAAAAACAAACATCCCAGAACCCTCACTGTCCATCACAGTCACATATAAAACCTGGAATCAGCAGTGACCATCAGAGGACCAGATGATAATTGACTACCGTCTCAGTGGGTGCTGCATTATCATACCCTATAAATGTACAAACGAGTCATTAGATGAGGACATAAACCACCCCTGACACCGCAGCACAGAAAAGATCAACTCCAGAATACTGCAAGCCAGAAATACAGCAACTCAAATTAACTGAAGTTTGAAGAAGAAATCTCAAATGGTTTCACAGTTCTGAACATTCAAAAAATAAATACAAGAAACCATCAAACTTACTGGTCTTATCTACCAACTTCTGCATTAATTTCAGCTGATTTATTTGCACATTATTTTACATTCAAATTTAAAAACAAAGAATTTTTATTAATTTTATATTTAGTATAATTAAATTCATTAATTTATTTAACTGTGTATTTATAGTTACCAATTAATTTATTTATCCTTATTAAAATTTTATATATTTAATTCAAATAATTTATTTTTTTATCAATTTATTGTGGCTCATTATTCATTTATTTATCCAGCAATTATTATATTCATGTGTTCATTTATTTCTCTCTTTCATGTTTCTCTTTTTATTTTATTTAAATTACAGTAACCCCCTTTTATTCACGGGGGTTGCATTCCACCCCTTCCTGCGAATCCTGAAAATCCACAAATTACCGATGCAGTTTTAAAACCCTTTACATTGATCCCTCGCTACTTCGAGCTTCAGTGCATCGTTGGTTTATCAAAAATATTCATCGAAAAAAGCCACAAAACAAGGCCAATTATGCAAAAAAAAAAAAAAAAAACAAACAAACAAAAAACAACCCAAACTCCCCCAACAAACCTTACATTTTTATGTGAGGTGCGCATCTGTGTGTATGGGCGCGCGTGTCATGTGTGTATTTTTATTTTCAGGGATGAGAACAGGCCTTTATGGAAAAGGAGGAAAAATTGGCAGGGGTCAAGGGGGCCGCCTAGGCTCCCTGCAGGGGTGCGGGCGGGGGCAGCGACCTTGCTGGGGGGTTCAGGGGGGCAAAGCCCCCTCAAAAGGTTTGGGGCTATACTTACAAAAAGGACCTTAATTGATGTCTCCTGGAAGGAATATTTTTAAAGAGAACTTTATGAAAAGTAATTATTAAAATTATTAAAAATAATTTAATTTACAGTTATAGGCCTACAGTGGGCCTCATTTTAATTTCAAACACTTTAAATCAGGGGTCGGGAAGCCTTGACTAAGAGAGCCAAAACCAAAAAAAAAGGACATATTTTAAAATCTAATCCTCTTGAGAGCCATATATATATATATATATATATATATATATATATATATATATATATAAACCTATTCGCAGTTTTGCACGCACAGTTTGAGTATTCGCAGACTGCCGAGCAACTGACACGTCACTTAAATTCAGCCAATGGCTGTCCTCCTTCCTTCTGATTGGTTGAGATGTAACGCCTCCTATTCCTCATTCGTGCACAAATTGTCAATGAGCCTCTTTGTGTGTTTTAATTACCAGTTAAGCTCGATGATGCCACTCAAACGCTGTCTTCTCTGTCTAAGCGATAGAAAACGTTGGATGTCTCTTCTGAAGAAATAACACTTTCTCCCGAAGAAACGACAGTTTCCTCTGAACTGTTGTATTAAAGTCTTTTTCAATTTTTATTCCAGTACAGTATCAGTAGGCTGCAAAGCCGTAAGCGTGTTTCTGTCCCTTGCTAAAGGGTTGTGTCAGGAAGGGCATCCAACGGAAAAACTATGCCAAATCAAACGTGCAAATCATTCGCTGTGGCGACCCCTAATAAAGGGAAAAATCCAAAAGGAAATCTCATTCCAGTGCAGTATCCAACTTAATGTTTGTGTGAGATTTTATGTTCTGTAGCATGTTTATCAAACGATACCAAAAGGATAAACTTTATTACGCTTTGTGTTCTTTTACATTGAACTTGGAGTGAGGTCTCCAAGATGGCGCTGCTCAGAGGGCGACGTCACGGAGTTCTCAGAGTCAAATTGTTTCTTCGTGCCTTTTAATTTGTTGTTTTGTTTGTTCATGTTTTGCACCATGCTCGTCTCTGACCGGTCACTCGACTACAACTATGAGATCGGAGTCTTCTGAAGTTCAGCACCTTCCTATCCTGAACTAATATGCCATGGTAGCACAATTGTTAGCCGCACCCCGGCTAACAATTATCCCAGGCGGGAAGGGGTCACTTAGGGGACAAGCGGCGTGACCCCCCCCCCCCCCCCCGAAGCTCCTAGGTTTGAATCATTTCGGGGGGGGGGCTATTTCATGACACTGAAAGAGCTCTAGAAAGTTGAATTTATAATCTCCATATGCATACTGTACCTCAACTTGTGGGTTTATCAGGTGGGATTCCAACGCTAATAAAAGTGTCACCGTCACAAATCAAACACAGTGATACCTCAGCTCACGAACATAATTGGTTCCCAGAAAGTGTGTAAGGCGAAAAGTTCGTCTTCCGAACATTTATTTCCCATAAGAAACCATTAAAATGAGAATAATCTGTTCCCAGGTCCCCATAAAACATAATTTTCTACTAAATAAGCCTTAAAACTACACAAAAATATACCTTATTTTATGTATAATAAATGTGCTATTGTATTGTAGTTAAAGAAATAAACTGTACTGTATAATAAAGTCGTTTTATTTACCTTTGTGATGGTAGTTGATGGCTTGATGGAATGGAGTGGGAGGAGGGAGGGAGGGAGGGAGGGACTTACTGTTTGGAAGGAGAGTTTGGAAACGCCTACTGTTTGGAAACACCCTTAGCCACACACGCACCCTTAATAGCTTCCTTGTTCTTAAGGATGGGAGCAATGGTAGACTTAGCGTACTGGTACTGGGACGCTGAGTCACACAAACGCACACCTCGTTCGTGTTTTTCAATGATCTCCGCCTGTGGTGGGTCTTTTTCGGTCCCATAATAGCAAAAGTACACTCAACATGGTCCAAAATGTCTATCAAACACAAACCACTTCCGCATTCAAAGAAAGGGGGTGACGAACTGGGACACCGTGAGCGTGCGTCAGCTTTTCGTGGCCGCCACCGTGGCGCTGTTCGACCGCGTGGTTTGATTCGTCCGCCGAAAACTAGTTCGTCAGCAGAGACTATATGCTCGCGAATTTAATGTTCTTGAGGCGAAAAGTTCGTGAGCTTAAGCGTTCGTCAGCCGAGGTTTTACTGTAGTCACTCTAATAGATATGTCCTGCCTCACAACACTATTATCAACAGTCATCGTCTTTAAACACAATCTGGAAACAAACTACACACATGGCATGCTATACATATATACATTATATATATATATATATATATAGGACAAATTTTTTTAATTGATGTTTCTTTATCTTTAGTGCTTTAGCATGGCACGTTCTTGTTTCCTTTTGTGCAGCCTGAACTGTCCTTCTGGAGGCCGCCTTAGAAAGTTTGTTGTCTAGAAGGATGCTGAGGCGTTTCGGTCAGTCTCAGATTCATAGTTTTACATTTCCGATATTAATGAGCTACTTACACGAGCACACACTCCCGCTGCTGGAAATGCCTATTTACATAAGTTAATTACGAAAAACTGGCGAGTTATTGCGGCAATAATTTATTTATTATATTATTATCAACTCATTTGATTCAGTTCATGGAATAAACACATGAATGTCCTACGCCTAAAACATGCATGCATTCACAATAATTTGAAAAATATAATCGAAAACTAGACAACAAAACTCTCAAACATACCTCAAAATTAACTACTCGATCGGCGACAGAAACTGGTTGTCTCACTGGCTCTTTTCTTTGCACGAAAGTTTCTGGTCGAACAGCAAACAAAGGGTTAAGTCCGTAGGGTTCTGGGTTCTTCGCTTGAACACCAAATGTTCCTGCAATTCAATGCTATGGTTCCCTTTTCCATCCATTCCCACCTAAACTTGTTTTTCATGACTTTGTTCTTTTCTTTGATTTGAGCAGAATCTTTTCTCTGGATCACCGACATGCTTTCGACAGCTCAACAGATCGGAAGTGGCACGAATGTCTACATACATGTTTCAACATCAGCGATTGGCTATTAGAAAGCCATCAGCAGTAACGTTTCAAGAGGTCATTTTATACAAAACTCGGAACAGAATAAAAGCGGAAAAAGGTTATTTTGACATATTTGGCATGAAAAAAAAAAAATCTAATTTTTTTTTTTTTTTAAACTGGGCCAGTGAAAAAAATTGGAATTCCGTGAATTCACGGAAAAATCACATTCCTGAATAATACAATAAAATGTAGCAATGAGGAAGTAAAAAATGTTTAATTTTGTACTGTGATAACATTTATGAATAAACAAAGCACGTAGGCTGCTTACCAGAAGCTAGAGAGGGTGTAGTGCAGTTGAGTGACATAATTAAAAACACACTAAAAACGTTAATTCACAATTCAAGCATTGATATCACGTTTATAACATGTGCTTGAAGGAGGATGGAGGGGGGGGGGGGGGGAGGCGTACACATCATCTGCAGTCAATCAGCAGGGGGACGAAACAAAAGCTCTCAGCCATTGGCTAAATTTGAATCACGTGCCAGAAACTTCTGGGGCTATCAGTAATCCAAGAGTATGCGGGGCCATGACCGGTGAACCGTGAATGGGCTTTAACTGTACTTTATTATTACATTTATTGATTTCAATTTATTAAATCACACTAAACTAACCCAGCTGGGTGACATCTAAAACAGTGTTTCCCAACCTTTTTGAGCCAAGGCACACCTTTTACATTAGAAAAATCACGAGGCACACCCCGGAACAAAAATGATACTGCCCTCTAGCAGAACAGCACTGTTACTACACGCTAAGTGAAATCGGTTAAATCTTCCGCAGCACACCTGATGATTTCTCACGGCACACTAATGTGCCGCGGAACAGGGGTTGGGACACACTGCTCTAAAAAAACATCTGCCTGTGCTGTGTATGTGAGAGAGAGAGAGACTCACAGGCAGGCTGCAGCGTTCTGCACTGCGATGCATGCGCTCCATGTTCAGCATTGGCCGGAACAGACGAACCTTATTATCCACACCACGGAATGCCTTCATCCCCTCAAACAGCTAAAAGACCAACAACACCGCACACACACCTTTACTTAGCAAACATTGTGAACCAGTAAGTGTAACTATCAGTTACGCAACACTCACATTAGGATTTTTTGGGTTCATAAAATTTTTACAGGATGGGAGACGTCAATTTTCTTCCTGATCACGTACCTGATCAGGACAAGAATCCCAACTATACATTTATATTAAACACAGCACTACAAATGATGTCATCTCAGATTTAAATAAGTGGTTATTTATGAGCATTGAGAAATCCATGCCTGTGAGCAGAACACATGCTGTAAGAAGAGCGTAGGTGGGTTATGAATTAAACAGTGGTACCTCAACAGAGTAGTGCAGGGCGGAGGACGCAGGGTGGAGGGACAGGTTTTGAAAGGGTTTAATCTGAGGTGATTCCCATCCTCCCTTCACCGTCCATTTCACAGTTAACATGTGATCAGAAAAAATCTTCCCAAAGCCCAGGTTCGAAGGGTCAGGCTTGGGGTCCAGCACCCGCTTCTTCTCAATGTTCAGATCTGCAGACTGAAAGAGAGAGAGAGAGAGAGAGAGAGAGAGAGAGAGAGAGAGACAGACAGACACCGGCCACGACAGACAGACAGGAGTGTGGAAGAACATTTGGATTCAATTTATTGTGGCTGATAGTGCATGCACGTGATAAAGACAATCATTGATAAATTATTCAAATTAAGTGAGATTGAGGAAAAAGAACAGGAGGGCCGCAGAGCGCAAAAGAAAAAAAAAAGGAGAGCGAGAGAGAGAGAGAGAGAGAGAGAAGGAAAAACGATAAAGTTAGAGAAAAAACTGGACAGCGGCACTGGACATCTTTACCAGCTTCAACCAATAAACCAGAAACCACACCCAAGCTACACCAGACAGCGAGAACACCCGAACAGCACCCTGTCTGCTCATAAAGCCCAGCAGGAGCCTTGTTACACATGTTCCACCAACAGCAGGGTGTGATGGGGAACCCAGAGAGCCAAGGGATCGAGTTACAGTTCCAATCCTCAGCTTGCTCAAGAGGGGGGGGGGGCAAAGAGTGAGAAAGAGAGAGAGAGAGAGAGAGAGAGAGAGAGAGAGAGAGAGAGAGAAGGGGAAGTGAGAGACACAGAGAGGGAGAGAGAGAGAGAGAAGGGGAAGTGAGAGACACAGAGAGGGAGAGAGAAAGAGAAAGGGGGGGAGGATACCTTGAAAGAGGAGCTGGTGAAGCGCAGGGTTCCAGAGCACACAGGTATGGGCTGCAGGAAACGCCCCCATAATACCTGGGAGAGGGAGGAGACAGACAACAATTCTTGTTTACAACAATAAGAGGAATAACTGAGTTCTAGTCATCATTGGGTACATGGTGTTATTGTTATTGAAAGGGAGGTTGCATAACAAGAGGCTCAGGCATCAACAGTCACATGCCACTCCTTGGAGTGTGTGGCGCGTGCGTGCGTGTTTTGGGTATTTTCCATTCAATACGCCAATCAATGACCGCCATCTTCCCTGATCACCAATAATAAGTTACTGGCTTCTTACATTCATTCAATAAAATACATCAATAACCTACACGAATAATGCTACTGATGTGCAAATAAAAACAAACAATATAAAAGCACACACACACACACACACACACACACACACACAATTAACCCGTGACGTCACCAGGTGACTTTCTGGAGCCTGCTTTACACCGAAATAATACTGTAGTTATAAAGCAATCAACCCAACAACAAACCTGAAAGATTCCAACTAACAAATCAGTGTCGAGTTTTATAAACACATGAGGAGAAAGACAGAAATAAAAATAATCTTTTTCTAAAAAATTTCACACGTGTTTACAATTAATCTGGAGATCAGAAGAAAGCTCACAGGTCGTTGTTTCCTCATCCACGGGGAGAAACTGGTGCAGTTCGGGATGCGAGCATCAAAAAGATTCAACTTTGCAAAGTTTCAGAGTTGCATCAGAAAAGCTGGTGAACGACGCGCGCGCGCACACACACACACACACACGAGTTTAAAGCCAAATGTAAAATACTATATCGATAATTTCTCCAGAAATAACCTCAGCAAACTGTACATACAATTAATCCTGCATTTTATTGACCATAAAGCATTTCCGGCGATTCAATTAAATTGTATTATATTTATTATAATTATAATGATATTTATTAATTTTTTTGCATGACAAATGTTTTAGTGGTTTAAAACCCGCGGGTTGGCGTGCAATTAAAGACTCGTGTTTATTTTAACTCTGAACTGTTAATTATTGACGCACACAGGGAGATAATAAACTCACCGTCCTCAGGGTCGCCATCGCACCACCACGTAACACCAACATGTGACCGACTGGAAACAAACACCGCTTTCTTGAACGTTCCGGATGTGTGTATCTCGTGGTACAGGGGGTTCGTTTCAAACCGTGGTGGAGTCGAGCACTGTTCAGAAGACAGGTGGCGTCTCACCGTTGGTCGGAGTGCTTTGTATTTTCAGCTTCCCGTTCCCAGTGATTTATAATTAACGTTCATGATGAAATGATGATGTTACAAGGAGAATATGTACCAAATAAGAAATTATGTCACAGGGAGAATATGTAAAAGAAAAAAATAATCTCAGAGCACTCTTTTTTGCTATTCAAGGTAAAAGTGGCAGAATAATAAGAGTAGAACATTTCAACAGGACCTTTGAAAGTTTTCATGGTTGGGGGTTCGAGTCCCACTCTCCACATGGTTGTCACTGTCCTCCCCAGTGCAGCTAACTGGGTTATCAAAGGCGGGCCATGTCTCTCACTGTCTCTGATGGTGAGAGGTTCATGTAAAAGAACCATTGCTGACTTTCGTAAAGAGGAGCTGCAAAGCCGTCAGCGTGTTTCTACGACCTGGAGAGGGATTTGTGCCACCAGGCCAAATCAGTCCAAGTCTCGCCATGAAGACGCCCCAACGACATCCCCGGATGTTAAGGGATAAGTGAAGAAGAAGTGAGTATCCTGGTGTTTTCATTGCAGGCATATATTAATTTCTGCATATCATTATTTATAAGTCCTTTCCAGATCAAAGCCTAAAAGCCTGTTCATTCATTTTCTGAACCATTTGATCCTAATTGGGGTCGTGGAGAGGCTGATGGCCATCTCAACTGACTCAGGGCGAGTTCAGAGTCCACCCTGAATGTGCACACCCTGAATAAATTACCAAGCTATCACAGGGCAGAGCACTGATGGCTATGCAGCCTACTCTTGTCGAAAGTCAGCAATGGATCTTTTACATGAACCTCTCACTATACAGTGAGAGCCTTTGATAACCCAGTTAGCCGCACACTGGGGGGCGGGGCAAGTGAGAACATGCGGTGAGAGGGGCTTGAACCCCCAACTTTGGGATCAGTGATCCAGCACCTTTACCACCAGGCCACCACTGCCCATAGCCTGGTTTAGTCACCGGCATAAAACAGACAGTCGGTTTGAGATACACCCAGATTGTGTGTGTGCGCGCGCGCGCGCGCTGATTATGACGAGTGGTTAAATAATTAAAATAAAATTCTCAGATAATTTAAAATGCAGCACAAAGTACTTATTTTTAAAAAAATCTGTTTAATTTTTACATTTTATTATTTTAAAACTTTGATTAATATGTCAAGGTGAGAAAGGTGAGAGAAAAACGATATGAATAGGAGGTGTGACAACTTTCTTACATCTGATTGGACGAATTAAGCACGAGTCCGCCCCAAGAAAAGGGCGGGGGAACGCAGTAGTAAATCTCATTGGTCGAGGAGAGGGGCGTTAGTTTTAGCGTCTCACTGATTGGACCGAAGGAGGCGCGTTACACCAGGTGACGGTCGCTTTGCGCAGCTGCCTGAGCAACAACTCGTCCGGTTTATAAACACATAAGTACAGAATAAATACAAACAGATCTGGTAATAAAGCTTCTGTGGTACCAAACTATTCGAGTGTATTTAACGGTTCAAGGAATGTAGTGCTGAAGTAATTTCTCCTTTTATAAATAAAAAGCAATAATAAATGAAAAAACTTTTATGCGAATTTACTGATATTACTTTTCCAAATATCTTAATGTAAATATCATTTTAGAGAAAGATGAGCACATGAAATAAATGTGAGCAACTTATTCTTTATATATGTATATTACACACACACTATATATATATATATATGTGTGTGTGTGTGTGTGTGTATATATATATATATATATATATATATATATATATATATATATATATTTATGTGTGTATAAGTTTTGTTATAAGTATGTATGTATGTATGTATATATATATATATATATATATATATATATATATATATATATATATATATATATATATAGTATAAGTTTTGTTTCCCAGTATATTGTGTAAAGTGATTGAATTTTTAGTTGAACAAAAGGTGGCAGTGTTGCATCTTTCTGGTGGTCCAGGTCGACCTGGTCGTGGATCCGTTGTGGTCTTACCTTCACTGTTGAACATTATATCATTGACAGAGGAATATAAATACTGTTGGCTATTTGTCGCTGGCTGATGCTGTCCTCTGACTGACCCACGATTCCACCTCTCTGAAAATCTGACCATTCTTGAGTGCGTGGAGTGCGAAAAGTACAGAACTTTAGCCCAACTTTGCGCATCTTTCTACACCAGTTTGATTCGTGTTCATTTAGCCAAGTCATTAAATTGTTATATTATTATGTTTAATGATATTATAATCCTAAAATCACATTATACAGCTCATTCAAAATCAAAATTATTTTAAAAAGGAGCAATTCATTAAAATGGAGACATCCGCTTCACAGCAAGAAGGTCCTGGGTTCGATTCTGGGTGTTTCTGTGTGCACTTTGGTATGTTCTCCCCGTGCTTCCTCCAGGTATCCCAGTCTCCACAGTCCAAAAATATGCCAGGCTGTGCATATTGGCTTTTCCAAATCACCCGTGAGTGTGAGTACAAATGGTTGTGCGAGTGTTGCCCCTGCAATGGCCTGGCGAGCTGTCCATGATGTACCCTGGAGTTGGCTGAGATGGGTGCTAGCCATTATGTTCAGAGATACCTTCATATAAATGCTATTAAATATTACTTAAGCCACATATGCTCCCGAGTGGTGCATCGACAAGGTGCATGACTAGTAACCGAATCCAGTTTAATGTCACAGCCACCTGTGGGACTAAATGGCAACGCACCCACGGGAGAGTATACGGTCACTTCCTCTCACTCGTAGTGATCGTCAGCCAATCAGAGCCTTCGATACCTGAGAGGTAGGACTAGGCAATACCTGAGAGGAAGGACTAGAATTAACATATTTATTAAATTTCTATTAAAGCATCAGTTAAAAACGGTGAGAACGTGTAAAAACACTGGTGAGAACAGACCAGGCATTCAGTATAAACTCATCTAAAAATCAAAAATGCACAAGAACATTTACTGCATTAATAACATTAGTGTAACAATAAGTGCATTAAAGCATCATTAAAAAAATATCACAAATCAATAACTCTGTCACATCCTGTTCTGATTAAAAGAGAAAATCACCAGAAAATCATTTTAAACAAGTAAATAAACCCATCCTCGCTCTCAGATCAGATCGGATTATGGAAATACTAAAAATATCATTCATTCATGCTATAACATAGCTGCCAACATTCACAAAATTCAAATAGTAATAGGGGGTCCAGGGGGACGTGTCCCCTGGACAGGGTCCTGGGACGAAGTCCCGGTGGGGGGGGGTATCCAAAGCTTTTGAACAAATTAACTATCAGAAAATACACCTTAAAGCTACATCCTTCAAAAAAAATTATTCTATTAACTAAGCAGCATGCACTAATTTCACATGTAGAATAACAATAATGTCCAACATGAGCATTGAGGAAATAAAATGAATATTTCACAAAGATTTGGGCAGGAACACAAACATAAAAATAATCTCTTATTTAACGATATCGACGTGAATGAGCGAGTTATTGCTTAATGCTGCTGGGGCAATACAACTTGGCATTTGAGTCACTACTACCATGTGTTGCGACGGAAAACGGGCTGTTTTTCATGGCATCAATCATAGTTTTCCTCCCATCACTGGACATTTCATGAATTATACTACTGTAGTTGTTTTTGTCCCAGCACATGAAAATTTCTTTACTTCGTCCGAATTCGCAAAAGCCAAAATATTCACCCTTCGTTGACTTTGAAATGAATGGGAATTCTTCTCAATTGGAATCCTTATAGCGCTGTCCCTTCCCCTTGGCCGGCATGTTTAGTTCGTAGTCATGCTTCGTTCCCGCGCCATCGATAAGATCGCCATTTCTCCATGGGATACTGACAAACTATCTAACAGCGTCCCTGATTGGCTAAGTGAGGCCAGTCATCAGGCAATAGCCAATGAAATTTAACGTACTATCTGTTTTCACATGCCAGGGCGGTGTCCTGTCAAAAGTAACCCGGGCGGTGACCGACATTTAAAGTGACCCGTGACATTTTGTAAAATCTTATTTTATTCATGAAATATTTATTAAATTTGTATTATTGTAATTAACATCAGAAATCAAAATGAATACGATTTTTCGGAAATGTTGGCAGCTGTGCTATAAGCCTTTTCATCCTAATTATGGTCGTGAAGAGGCCGATGTCCATCTCACTCAACTCTGAGCGAGGGTGGGGCACACCCTAGACAGCTCACCAGACCATCGCAGGGCTAGCACTCACATAACCAGTTATTATTATTATTATTATTATTATTATTATTATTATCATCATCATTATTATTTTAAGGAACCTGACTTTTGAAGCCATAGTTGAGCTCGGCTCCTCCACTCAAAAGCAGGTCTATTCCGGTGCAGAAGGTGGCATCAGCTGCCAAGAAGAGAGCGACGAGTCCACTTTCCTCCTCAGTGCCCATTCGCCCCAGCAGCTATAAAGATCACACACAAACCCGGCCGTTTATTTCATCAACAGATATAGATTGTCCCTGCTTTAGTAACTTGATATCGCCTCTGAGTAAATCTTCACTGATATCTTAAGAATTCATTTCTTCTATTTTTTTTATATTAATGATAAAATTCAGTTCTTGTTTTTAACTATAAACCACACAAATCTATAACTTAAACATCATTATAACACATTCTTTAGTCTGATTGGTCAGAAACTCTGGATTCATGTTCTGTCACAGCAGGTCTAATATTAATGAGCTGCTTCCTATACCTTATCGTTTCCATAGTAATAACTCATAAACAGGGACTTATACAGTGGACACGCCCCACCATATCCCATCACATGACAACAGTTCACATGCCACACTGTGCGATTACGCTGATGTGCCCCCCGCCCCCCCTCTCCTTACCTGTGCATTCTCGCCCTCTTTTATTGCATTAGCTGCATCAGCTGTTTGTCCTGCAAGCTCCTCCCATAGTGGTGTCATCACATTACCAGGGGAAAAACTGCAATAAACATTAAAAAAATAAAAATAAAGCAGTTCATAAAAAAATCCTTAGACTTATCATCACTACACACCAAAATACTGCAGTCTTAAAACCTTCCCATATTTCAAAGATTAAATTATTTCAAAAGAAATAAAGAGAATCTATTATTTGCACACGTGATGCAGGAGAGACGGTGCTAAGTTTTGATGGAGGCTGAACTCCAACTTAAACCCTTTGATGTTGAAGATGTAGATGTGTGGTTTCAGTAAGACGAAACTACAGCACACACAGCTGAACTATAATGTGTCCAGATCTGCTGATCTCGTTGTGTGATCATGTTGGGTGGTGGCTCATTCCCCTGACCATTCCTCTCTTCATTCCTTCCTGGCTCATTCCTCTCTTGTGATTTCTTTTTTTTTTTTTTGTGAGGGTACCTTAAATCATGTGTATGTACCTACCCAGCCCAAAACCTTAAAGTGTACATGTAATAAATTAGTGTAACTCGCTTTTCTCAATCAACTAAAACGTCAGCGGTTCCTTCTGATAACATCAGTCCATGCTCGATTTTATAGTGCACGCAAGTGTTATGATTTTATTCATGCGCAGGGCCATGTCGCCTTCCTTGATTGGCTGTTTCAGCTTGGCGGTGACACCAACGTGCTGGATTGACTAGGCTGCCTCACTGACCCTGTGCATCACAGCACATTATCTTCCAGAGCTGAGCTGCACAAACAACAAGCACCGAATTCACACAAAACCATAGTTTTTGTTCCTAAATCAACTGACAACAGGAAAGCCGAGTCAGTAAAACATTAGCTGCATAAACCATTTTGGATTCACGCTCATCTCTGCATCGTTCTCATTCTCATAGTCACTAGAATGTGACGTCTCACTGCCGAAACAAAAGATATCATCCATGCCCAATGTGTTGATGTCACTTTTTTTTTAGCACACAGGTAGTAATTCACAGGATAAAATCACCCAAGTTTGTGCAATTCATGGTCATTTAAGTTAAAATAAGTGTCTGTATCACGTAAAGGTATTACATACATACTAATCATGCTGCAGGGATCATCAATACCCCTACTCGTTAAGGTTACTATGCAGCAGCCACTGTTCTACTCGACATGCCATGGCAGCCTTCAGAAATCACTTATGAGAGTGTATACGCAATGAAGTACACCATGTGGAGAATCATCTTTAAATCATGACGAATAAAAACTACGGAATGAAGCTTCATGTGTGAGAATAATAATCAATTTAATTATCCTTACTGATTATTTTTTCATTATCGTTTGAAATGCGGGAGGTTTTATTGGATCACCCTGTAGAATTAAAAATGCTGTTCACCACAACTCACCAGTTCACTCTCACATTGTAGCGACTTTCATCTACAGCCATGGCTTTGGTCATGGAGATGATCGCCCCCTAGTGGACACAGATGCGCATTACACTGACTCTTCCATCCAAACTATAGATAACCAGAGTTCAATATATTCATGCCCTGTGATCGCCCAGTTGGACATAGCCGAAACACCACACCAAGGAGATGTTCGGGAGACATTCTACCCAGATGCCTGAGCTACCTCAACTGGCTCCTCTCAATGTGAAGGAGAAGCGGTTCTACTCCGAGCTCTCCCCGGATGGTAGAGGTTCTCACCTTATCTCTAAAGGAGAGCCCCCATCACCTGGCAAAGGAAGCTCATTTCAGCCGCTTGTATCCGCTATCTTGTTATTTTGGTCACTACCCAAAGCTCGTGACCATAGGTGAAGGTTGGAACGTAGATCGACTGGTAAATTGAGAGCTTTGCCTTGCGGCTCAGCTCCTTCTTCTCCACAACGGACTGGTACAGGCTCCATTTAACAGCAGAGGCTGCAGCGATCCGTCTGTTGATCTTCTGCTCCATCCTTTCTCACTTGTGAACAAGACCCCAAGATACTTAAACTCCTCGACTTGGGGCAGGACCTCATTCCTGACCCATAGGGTGCATTCCACCCTAGTCCGACTGAGAACCATGGCCTTTGACTTGGAGGTGCTGATTTTCATCCCGGCAGCTTTGCACTCAACTGTGAATTGCTCCGATGAGAGCTGAAGGTCCCGGCTCGATGAAGCCAAAAGGAAAACTGTCTGTCTTCCTTTCGGCTTTTTCCCTTTTACTCGGGAGTCGCCACAGCGAATCATCTGATTCGCACGTTTGATTTGGCGGAGGTTTTTACGTCGGATGCCCTTCCTGTCACAACCCTTTTTAGCAAGGGACAGAAACACGCTGACGACTTTGCAGCTACTCTTTACGAAAGTCAGCAATGGTTCTTTTACATGAACCTCTCACCATAGACAGTGAGAGACATGGCCCGCCTTTGATAACCCAGTTAGCTGCACTGGGGGGACAGTGACAAACTTGTGGAGAATGGGACTGGAACCCCTAACCTTTGGATCAGCGATCCACTAGACCACCACTGCCCTTGAAGCCAAAAGGAAAACGTCATCCGCAAAAAGCAGAGACAAGATCCGATGGCCACCAAACCAGAACCCTTCAACGCCTCGGCTGCGCCTAGAAATTCTGTCCAAGAATTATGAACAGAATTGGTGACAAAGGACAGCCTTGGCGGACTCCAAACCTCACCGGAAACAAATTCGACCTGTTGTTACCAATATGGACCAAACTCTGGTTCTGGTGATACAGCGATCGAATAGCCTGTAGCAACGGGTCCACAAAGCCGTACTCCCCGGAGCACGCCGCACAAGGTAGCCCGAGGGACACGGTCGAAAACCTTCTCCAAATCCACAATAACACATGTGGACAGACTGGGCAAACTCCCATCGTCCCCTCCAAGTTCCTGTGGAGTGTACAGAGTTGGTCAAGAGTACCATGGCCAGGACGAAAACCACATTGTTCCTCCTGAATCCGAGGTTCGACTATCGGTCGGCTCCTCCTCTCCAGTTTCCCTGCATAGACTTTCCCGAGAAGGCTGAGGAGTGTGCTTCCCTGATAATTGGAACACACCCTCCGGTCCCCTTTTTAAAAATGGGGACTACCACCCCTGTTTGTCAATCCAGAGGTACGGCCCCGGATGACCATGAGATGTTGCAAAGACATGTCAACCAACACAGTCCTACAGTATCCACAGCGCTGAGATTTTCAGGGTGGATATCATCCACCCCCGAAGCCCAACCACTGAGGAGCTTTTTGACTACCTCAGTAACCTCTACTCCAGTGATGGGCAGACCCTCACCCAAATCTCCAAGGTCTTTCTCCTCCAAAGAGGGCGTGTTGGTGGATTGAGGAGGTCCTCAAACTATTCCTACCACCTCCCGACGACAGTCAAGGTGAGCAGCTCCCCCACCTCCACTGTAAACAGTGTTTGTGGAGAACTGCTTCCCCCTCCTGAGGCGTTGGATGGTGGTCCAGAACCTTTCTGAGGCCAACCAATAATCACTCTCCAGGCCCTCAACGAACTCCTCCCACGCCCGAGATTTGGCATCTGCGACAGCTTCGGCTGCAGCACGTTTGTCCTGCCGGTAACTGTCTGCTGCCTCTAGAGTCCCACAGGCTAATAAGACCTGAGAGGCCTCCTTTTTCAGCTGGATAGCCCACATCAACACAGGTATCCACCACTGGGTTCGGGGGTTACCACCATGACAAGCACCGATGACCTTCCGGCCACAGCTATGGGCTGCTGCCTCAGCAACAGAGGCACGGAACATGGCTCATTTGGATTCCATGTCACCCACCTCTTCTGGGACGTGATTGTAGCTCTGCCAGAGGTAGGAGTTAAAGGGATACTTCGGTCATAAAAGCCCATTCCTGTCACTATCTCAGATGAAATAATCGACCAAATACAGCGTACTTATGAACTATGACACAGAAAAGTAATCGCATTCCAGAGTTTAGAAGCAATTAACCGAAGAAAATTTATATTCCGCGGGCGCAGCCATTTATACCCGGTCACGTGTTCAAAATTGGGTCTGTGACGTCATCGGTGCTGATGCCTCCTCGTACTCCGCCGTTTTGCATGTTTTGTTGGGTACAAATGCGCTATATCGTCTCCGTGTTTCTGCTCCAATAATGCCCTATTGCATCGCTAAACACTGCAAAGTGTCCGACAACAACAACATCAGGAAGTCACACTTTCACTTTCACTTCCCTCTGGGAAGAAACAAGATGCTCTTCGGCGGCAGTGGCTGGCAATGTGTGGCCGGCCAGCTGAGTGCGTGAAGAATGCACAGGCACGTGCGTGAACATGTGAGCCACATGTGTGTAGTGAACATTTCGTCTACCCAGATGACTATGAAAATGTCCGCATGTTTGAGACAGTTCAATTATTATTATTACTATGAAGTACTGGTTACTAGTTATTTAACTTAGTTACTTAGTATTTAACTTAGTTAACCAGTAACTACTAGTTAGTAACTTATCAGTCTTCTTCTTCTTCTTCTTTTCCTTTCGGCTGTTCCCTTCAGGGGTCGCCACAGCAAATGATCTGTTTCCATCTCTCCCTATCCTCTGCATCTTCTACTCTTACTCCAACGACCTTCATGTCCGCCTTCACCACATCCATAAATCTTCTCTTTGGTCTTCCTCTGGGCCTTTTGCCTGGTAGTTCCAACCTCAGCATCCTACTACCAATATCAGTAACTACTAGTATTAGTATTATTATGGATGCTTGTATACACGCATATTTCATATTTGAGATATATTTCATACACGCGTATGCTCAATGCGCTTGTCATTGTTCTATCCTTTTGATGCTGAGCCAAGCAGGCAGCAACAGCTCCCAAATTTTAACGTCTTATGGTATGACGTGGCCAGACTCGAACTCCGACCTTCCGGAGGATAAAGCGAACGCTCTACCAACTGAGCTAAATCCCCGGTATTATTATTATGAAGTACTGGTACTGTATTGTGTTTTCCTGGAAAAATGAAATGGAAATTACAGAAGTGTTGGAGCAACCAAGATATGGAGGATAAGGATAAGGGACAGTGGCAGGTGGATGAAATCTGAAAACTTGTAGGTTTATTTACCAATATAAAGAAACAAAGCTGGTTCAGTAACTTCCTAATCACAGCTTGGTCTGGAGATTACAGTCAGAATGTTGGGCTAATCTGAATGAATGTCAAAGGCACGTGTGTATTCGTCTGTGTAAAAACCGAGTGTATGACGGCTTGGGTTTTCCCCGGCAAATTGGGCACCACTGACGTCACTGACCTTGTTTTGATCATGTGACTAGTAGAAAATGGCAGATACTACGAAGCTGCATGATAGGAGTAATAAAAGTCGAATTTTCTACGCCCGCCGGGTAAATTTTGCGGAGATTTTGTTGTGGTAATCAATTAAAGACATATTCTTCATGTTGGATGCGATTTTATTTTCTGTGGCTTTAAGTGAAGCCTCCCTTTAAAGGCCTCTCAGACAGTAGACTCCACCAAACGTTCTCAGCAGACCCTAATTACACGCTTGGGCCTGCCAGGTCTGGAAGGTGGCCTCCCCTGCCATCGAAGCCAGCTCACCACCAGGTGGTGATCGGTTGACATCTCAGCTCTCCTCTTCACCTGAGTGTCCAGAACATGTGGCCGCAAGCCAGGTGACACGATTACAAAGTCGATCATCAGACTGCAACCTAGGGTGTCCTGGTGCCACGTGCACTTATGGACACCCTTATGTTTGATCATAGTGTTCATGCTGGACAAACCGTGACAAGCACAGAAGTCCAACAATGAAGCTCCATACAGGTTCAGAATGGAGGGGCTAAATGTCCTTCATGATAAAATAGAATTGAGCAATAAGATCTTTTTTTTTTTTTTTTTTTAAATCAGGTCTCCATGCTCCCTTATAAGCACGGTGCTTCTAGAGTTACAGGATTTGCACACTCCATGGTACACCACTGTTTAATTCTGAACCCTGATTGGTCAGAAAGTGTTGATACATTTTTGTGGGATGAATAAATACTAACGCAGTGAAGCTGTCTGTAAGGAGATGCTCCTGTTTATTTAACTACAACTGAAGTTCTTACCTTGGTGGCGACGTATGGAGCGGCATGTTTCTGACCGATAGAAGCCACCAGGCTGGAGACATTGATGATGTTGCCTTGAGTTTTCCTCAAATACGGAAGAGCAAACTGAAAAAACAAAAAAAAACAAAAAAGAACAAACCCTGTCGTCAGCGCAGAGATTTCTGGGAAGCGAACAAACTGCAGCGCTCGATTTAAAACAAAGTTAATTCGCAGAATCTCGCTCACAAGACAAGACATTGTACGGCATGCTCTATGAATGTCTACTGACAGACAGTACATGAACTTAAACTCAACAGTGGCATAAATATTTACATTCAATTTTATATTCCTCGTAAATATTGACACTGGAACCACGAGCTTTAACCTCAGCTGACGTGGAGGTTGTACTTCTCTAAATGTTCGTAGGGTTATTTCGTAATTTTCTGGATGAGTCAACGATGTGTTTTAGGCCAGACATTTCTGGGCGTCTTCACCATCGTTACCGGTTTTCTTCTTCTGAAGATAAAGACTCTCATTGTACGTCACTGGAATCTCAGAACCATTCATTTCTGTAACTGCTTAACCCTAATTAGGGTCGCAGGGAGGATGGCACCCATCCCAGACGACTCCGGGCGAGGGCAGAGTACACCCTGGACAGGTCACCAGGCCATCGCAGGGCAGAAACATACCGACGCTTATGCAGCTACTCTTGACGAAAGTCGGCAATGGTTCTTTTATATGAACCTCTCACCATAGACAGCGAGAGACATGGCCGGCATTTGATAACCCAGTTAGTGCACTGGGGGGACAGTGATGGCCTGTTGAGAGTGGGGCTTGAACCTCCAACCTTAGGATCAGTGATCCAGAACCTTACCACCAGGCCACCACTGCCCATCTAAGAACAATACAATTGTTTTTCGGACTGGTTCGTCTTCAATACAATTCAGTAATCTCCTCGTCTCTCACTCAACACTCTCGATTGATTATGTAAATAAAGAACAAACAATATCAATAATCAATCATCTATAAACTGAAGGAAAACCTAATGTGGACATCTTTGGATTTTGAGAAAACTAAAGTACCAGGAGGAAACCCACACAAGCACTGGGAGAACATGCACAGAAACACGGGACTCAAATCCACGTCCTTCTATAAAGCAGACCTGTTCTCTGCTCCCCTACTAGGACGCCAAAAATCAATATTTGTGTTACATTTTTGTGTTAAAGATTTGTTTTAAAGTAAAAAAAAAAGGAAATACTACACAGAAAAAAAGCACAGCGCATGCTCAGCACATGCTCAATACCAGGAAATAATCCTCTCACTATATAAAATGGTCTTGATCTCCATGTCAGGGTTTATTCTGTATTTTGTATATACTACATGGGAATGGTGAGATCTGATTGGTTTTCTATCCTGGAATAATGGATATTATTCACCTCACAAACCCAGGAAAATGCTTGTGTGAGATTTACGGTCTCTGAGATGCCAAAAATTTAACCCCCCCCCCCTTCCCCGCCCAAAATGCCAGCGAAATCTACACACTGTAGATTTCAAATTCATTGAAAACATGTCGTTACAGACGGGGTGCAAACACAGTCACGCTTTAAAAATGTACAATTAAACAAAATATGTGGTTTCACTTCCCTTTTCCTATAATCACGTGAAGAACATTCATTTTCTAAGCCGTTCAATTGTAATTTGGGTCACTGATGCCCATCTCAGCCGACTGTTGGCGAGGGTAGGGTACACCCTGGACAGCTCACCAAGCCATCACAGGGCAACACACACATGCACACACACACACACACACACACACACACACACACACACACACACACACACACACCTCGGGGTGACTCAGCCAATCGGCCTTCTGTGCATGTTTTTGGACTGCGGCAGGAAACTAGAGTACCTGGAGGAAATCCACACAAGTACAGGTAGAACATGCAAAGTCCACACAGAAACACCCTCGCCCAGCACTGGACTTGAACCCAGGACCTTCCTGCTGGGAGGCGAATGTGCCAACTATAAATTATAGTTCAATAGTGTACTATATACGGTAATTAAATTATTATCCACCTCAGACCAGGTGGATATTGTTCTGTGTCCGGGACTAATGAGAGATATCTCCCTTGCCTTCAGTGGATAATTATGATATGAAGACTGCCTTGCTGCAATACGATACTTTCCACTTAATAACATTGACCCATGAGGACGAGATTGATGGACGAGTATTTATAAGCAAGTTTTAACACGCACCAAGTTCTGGAAGATTTGGACCATGAAATCTGAACACACAGGGAAAACCGGTTCAACACTTAGTCTCACCTTGGACGCAAGGAAGTAGCCGATGAGGTTCAGGTTGAGGACATCTCTGAACTCCTCTGCACTGGTGTCATCCGTGGGTTTATGAGGAGGATCTGAGTACAGAGCAGGTCCATGTTATGATTTATTTCAACAAAGTGCCCCTCCTTAACCGCAGGGTAATGGGATACAACACGCCGCATTGTGCGCTTCGAGAAAAAGAACCGACGAGGGGACAGTGTGAGTTTCCGTCATCACACTGAGCCCGATTATTCATTAATTTTCCGAACACCGTTATCCTAATTAGGGTTGTGGGAAGGCTGGCGCCCATCTCAGCTGACTCGGGGTGAGGGCAGGGTACACCCCAGACAGCTTGCCAAGCCACCGCAGGGCCAACACTCGCATAACTATTCACTCACGGATGATTTGAAACAGCCAATTAACCTACTGTGCATGTTTTTGGACTGTGGGAGGAAACTGCAGTACCCCGAGGACACCCACACAAACACGGGGAGAACATGCAAACTCCACACAGAAACATCCGAGCTGGGAATCAAACAGAACCTTCTTGGTCTGGGGCGGACATGCCAAACACTCCACCACCGTGCCACACCCGAGTCCAATTATTTTCTAAAGATCGCACATGTTGGCCGATGTACAGCTCTTACAATATACCAACAATTACCTTTCAAAAATTAAACACGCTTCAAGTAGTCATGTGACTGTAATGCTTCATAACGTCCTGTGCACTGATCATGTGACTATTTTGGCATTTTGTTTGCTTTTACGACTGATTTTGGTGGTATTTGGATAAACTGCATGACATCTCACTGGCGTTCCCATAAAGGGGCGGAGTCACATCTGCTTAAAGAAAGTAGCCTTAATAACATTAAGCAAAATAAAAGTGTTTAAATCAACATGGATTTGGTTCATAAAGGTTCTGAGAACTTTCAGTAAAAGCTGATGCAGTGATGCGTGCGCTCCCGTCCGGCCCAGTTTGGGACAGAAACTTTCTGTTCCCTTCGATGTGCAGGTCGAAAGGATTTGGCACAAACGTAGTTTAAAATTCTGGACATTCGCTTCATATGCACTTCAGGATTTCCTGGGGAAATACATTCGGGGAACGATCCCGACGCCGCTACTTGAAGGCAGGAGGGCAGTGACTCGAATAAACGGTGATTGAAATGTTTTTGAAATGTGACTTCCAGCTTTTATTTACACAATCACGGTTTGAGATGCGGAGAAGGCAGGGCCTTCGGTACGTTACAGGATCAGTGATGTATCACAACCCGGAATTCAGGAGCGATGGAGACTCAGTGAGAGTAAACTGGCTGTACGGAAGGCCAGAAGTTGACGGTCAGAGTCTTACGCCAGCCTGCGTTATTCACCAGACAGTCGATTCTTCCGAATCGCTCAACAGTCGTCGTGATCAGCCTCTGAGGAATAAACACAAACACTGTACCGTCATCAAACCACAAACTTGAGACTGTGCTCAAGCGCCAGACTTTGAGACGCACCTTAATGTCCTCTTCCTTACACATGTCACATGACACGAAGACGCACGACCCCGGACCTGATTTATTCAGCTCTTCCTCCACATGTTTACCTTCTTCCACTGGGACACACAATCCAAAGGACTCGTATTAAATTATTTACAAAACTCACCATTCACTCTCTCTATATATCTATATTTATATATATCTATATCTGTATATATATCATCATTATTCAGCCTGAAGGTTCTATATGTTTACAGGAATGACATGTGATTTGAGGGAACTTTGCACCAATAAACCTTTGACTGTGAAGTCCACAGGGTTCCTCCAACAAAAACACACAGTATGAATTTTTTCTTTTAATAAATAATTTATTCAAGAATTTAGCAAACTAATAATAAATAATATCAAGTATAATAAGAATAATTTTAAAAAATCAATAAAATCAAACCAACACCATAATATTTCGAGAATAAATGCAGTCCTACCTTCTATGGCACAGAAAACAACTTTGGCCCCATTCTGCACTGAAATATTCAAGAAGAAAAAAAATCACTAAAAAATTAACTCACCAACTTTTGTTTGCTTCCTCCTTTAATTTCTCTCCTCAAATCAAACTTACCGAACACTTTAACGATGCCCCTGCCGATTCCTTTCGATCCCCCGGTCACAATCACCACCTTATCTTGGTATCGCTGTGAACTCGCCATGTTCCTGTCGCTCCCTCCACCAGAACCGCTGATCGGAACTGAACGACCGACTTGCAGTCAGATGATCTCCCTTCTCTTCCGTGAAATAGGAGCGGTGTAGTTAAAGGATCCGCCACCAGGGGGAGACAAAACCCAACAACAAAAAACTATGGTGTACTGTACAGTACTTTCAAAGATCCACGAGGGGGAGACAGAAATATTAATAATAATTAAAAAAGAAAAGAAAAAGGAAAACATTAACAGACAAGCAGGGGAAAACTTACTTAGATAAATAAATATAAACATAAATCTTCTTCTTCTTTTCCTTTCGACTTTTCCCTTCAGGGGTCACCACAGCAAACCATCCGCCTCCATCTCACCATAGCCTCTGTATCTTCTACTCTTACTCCAACTACCTTTATGTCCTCCTTTACCACATCCATAAATCATCTCTTTGGTCTTCCTCTAGTCCTTCTGCCTGGTAGTTACAACCTCAGCATCCTACTACCAATGTACTCACTATCCCTCCTCTGTACATGTCCAAACCATCTCAATCTAGCTTCTCTGACTTTGTCTCCGAAACCTTTACCATGGACTGTCCCTTTGATGTACTCATTCCTGATCCTATCCATCCTCGTTACTCCCAAAGAGAACCTCAACATTTTCATCTCTGCTACCTCCAGCTCTGCCTCCTGTTTTTTCCCCAGGGCCACTGTTTCTAAACCATACAACATTGCTGGCCTCAACACCGTCTTGTACACTTTTCCCTTCATTCTCGCCGATACCTTCCTATCACACATCACACTGGATACTTGTCTCCAACCATTCCAAACAGCCTGCACACGCTTCTTCACCTCTTTTCCACACTCTCCATTGCTCTGGATTGTTGAGCCGAAGTACTTAAAATCCTCCACCTTCTTTATCTCTGCCCCCTGTAACCTCACCGTTCCTCTTGGGTCCTTGTCGTTCACACACATGTACTGTTTTACTGAGGCTAACCTTCATTCCTCTCCTTTCCAGGGCATACCTCCACCTCTCTCGATTTTCCTCCACTTGTTCTCTGCTCTCACTACAGATCACAATGTCATCTGCAAACATCATAGTCCATGGGGAATCTTGTCTAACCTCGTCTGTCAGCCTGTCCATCACCATAGCAAACAAGAAGGGGCTCAGAGCTGACCCTTGATGCAGTCCCACCTCCACCTTGAACTCTTCTGTCACATCGACAGCACACCTCACCACTGTCTTACATCTCTCATACATGTCCTGCACCACTCTAACATACTTTTCTGCCACTCCAGACTTCGTCATACAATACCACAGTTCCTCTCTCGGCAGCCTGTCATATACTTTCTCCAGATCCACAAAGGCACAATGCAGCTCCCTCTGACCTTCTCTGTACTTCTCTATTAACATCCTCAAAGCAAACACTGTATCTGTGGTGCTCTTTCTTGGCATGAAACCAAACTGTTGTTCACAATTGCTGACCTCTGTCCTTAGTCTAGCTTCCACTATTCTTTCCCATAACTTCATTGTATGGCTCATCAACTTTATCCCTCTGTAGTTGCCACAACTCTGCACATCTCCATTGTTTTTAAAAATGGGTACCATCACAGTTCTCCATTCCTCTGGCATCTGCTCACTCTCTAAAACCTTGTTGAATATTCTTGTCAGAAAATCTACTGCTACCTCTCCCAGACACTTCCATACCTCCACAGGTATGTCATCAGGACCAACTGCCTTTCCATTCTTCATCCTCTTCAATGCCCTCCTCACTTCACCCTTACTAATCTTTGCTACTTCCTGGTCCTCAACGGTCACCTCTTCTACTCTTTTTTCTCTCTCATTTTCCTCATTCATCAGCTCTTCAAAGTACTCTTTCCATTTTCCCAGCACACTTCTGTCATCAGTCAATACATTTCCCTCTCTGTCCTTAATAACTCTAACTTGCTGCATGTCCTTCCCATCTCTATTTCTCTGCTGTGCTAACCTGTATAAATCATTTTCTCCCTCCTTACTGTCCAACCGAGCATACAAGTCATCATACACCTTCTGTTTGGCCTTTGACACCGCTACCTTCACCTTATGCTGTGTTTCCCTATTTCAACTCCTCCTTGAAGACAACATAACACTCTTCCTTTTTCAGCGTCCACCACTTTGTCTTCTGCTCTGCCTTTGCTTTCTTCACCTTTCTTACCATCAGCGTCATCCTGCACACCACCATCCTATGCTGTTTGGCAACACTCTCACCCGCTACTACTTTGCAGTCACTGACTTCCTTCAAATTACATCACCTACACAAGATGTAGTCTACCTGTGTGCTCCTACCTCCGCTTTTATAAGTCACCCTATGCTCCTCTCTCTTCTGGAAGAAGGCCATCGTTTCCATCCTTTTTGCAAAATCTATCAACATCTGTCCTTCTGCGTTCCTGTCCTGGATACCAAACCTGCCCATCACTTCCTCGTCCCCTCTGTTGCCTGCACCAACGTGTCCATTGAAGTCTGCACCAATGACCACTCTTTCACCTCTGGGGTTACTCTGCATCAGTTCGTCTAACTCACTCCAGATTCTCTCCTTCTCTTCTAGCTCACATCCTGCCTGTGGGTCATAAGCACTAACAACATTGAACATCACACCTTCAATTTCTAACTTGAGACTCATCACTCTGTCTGACACTCTTTTCACTTCTAGAACATTCGTGATCAACCCCTCCTTCAAGATGACTCCGACTCCATTTCTCTTCCCATCTACACCATGATAAATCAGCTTAAACCCTGCTCCTAAACTTCTAGCCTTGCTACCTTTCCACCTGGTCTCCTGAACACACAGTATGTCCACCTTCCTCCTCTGCATCATGTCAGCCAGCTCTCTACCTTTTCCTGTCATAGTTCCAACATTCAAAGTCCCTACTCTCAGTCCTAGACTCATGCCTTTCCTCTTCTCTCTCTGCCTATGGACACGCCTCCCGCCTCTCCTTCTTCGACCAACTGTAGTCCAAATTACACCAACATCCTGTTGGTTAACAGCACTGATGGCGGTCGTTGTTAACCTGGGCCTCGACCGATCCGCTTTGAAATTTGTCTTTACGGTTTGCATTTTGTATTCTGGCAAAAGTTTTACAAAGTAAGAGCGCCACTGCCATCTACTGTAGAGGATGAGCAATTACATGTAATTCTTGTACAGTACAGCAAAAAACATGTTCCCCAGGGTCATAAGCACCCCCCTGGCATCCTTGCCCTCCAGTGGGGGCACACCCCACTATTTGAGAAGCACTGGCCTTATGGGAGCTCACCAATAACTGGCGCCCATCCCAGCCGACTCTGTGCAAGGGCAGAGTACACCCTGGACAGCTCACCTGGCCATCCCATAGAGGAAACACACTGACAGCTATGCAGCTACTCTTGTCGAAAGTCAGCAATGGTTCTTTTACATGAACCTCACACCATAGACAGTGAGACATATGGCTACCCTTTCAGTTAGTGCACTGAAAGGACAGTGACAACCCGTAGA
>CM045738.1:8004796-8007296 GCA_024760905.1 Plotosus lineatus | reverse complement strand
AGTTTTAACTGAGGTTTTGAACATAGAATAACTTTCAGATTGACAGACATCAAGCAGGAGATTGTTCCAAACAGTGGCTACAGCAAACTCAAAGGAGCTCTTTCCATAACTGGAGAGCTTCACTTTGGGAACAGTGAACAGGTGTTTGCTTTCAGATCGAAGTGATCTGCTGGGACAGTACAATGGAAGTAGATCACACAGGTGTTGTGGGGCAGTGTGAGAGTAGCACTGGTATGCTACACACAGGAGCTTGTAGTCAATCCGCTGTTTCAGAGGAAGCCAGTGAAGTTCCTGACGGATGGGTGTAATATGGCTTGACTTGGGTGAAAGAGTGATGAGGCGAGCAGCTTTATTTTGAATTCTTTGGAGTCTGCTGAGATTTATATTTGTAGAGTTGAAGACTGTTACAATAATCCAAACGAGAAATGATGAGTGAGAGAGTTAGGATTTTTGTGGCTTCCTTTGTGAGACAGGGTCTGATCTTGTCAATGATCCGTAATTGTAGATTACAGACTTTTGACAGATGACTGACTTGCTTGTCCAGGCTGAGATCAGAATCGATGACAACGCCCAGGTCTTTCACACAAGATGGCAGAGGTATCTCAGATTTGTCCACCCTTACAGAGTGGACTTTGCATTTTTGGTGCCTCTGTGATGGACCAATGAGGATAACTTTTTTCCGAGTTTAACTGCAGTTTGTTTTTGGTCATCCAGAGTTTTATTTCATCACAACAGTTTGATGTTTGTGAGATAACTATGGTGGCAACTGTGGGATTAGGTGCAAACAAATTGTACAGTTGGTTGTCATCCGCATACAGATGGTGTAAGAGCTTGTGCTTCTCACTGATATGGCCAAGAGGTCTTGTGTAAAGACTGAACAGTATGAGTCTCAACACGGATCCATGTGGGACGCCACACTGAAGTGGAACAGGGCTGGATAAAGTTCCATTAATCGCAACACTCTGTGTTCTGCCAGTTCAATAGGATTGAATCCACTTCAGTGCCTTTCCACGTATTCCAAATTCTGTGTCAAGACGTGTCAAGAGGTAACTGTGATCAATAGTGTCAAAGGCTGCACTCAGGTCCAAAAGAACCAGGAGCGCAGTGTCACCATTATCCACACCATGGCATATGTCATTTAGGACTTTCAGCACCGCGGTTTCAGTGCTATGTCCTGCTCTGTACGCTGACTGGAGGGGGTCGTAGAGGTTGTTGTTGGTGAGATGTTCCAACAGGCGACAGCTCACAGCCCTCTCAATGAGTCTTGACAAGAATGACAAGTGTGAGACTGGCCTATAGTTCTTTAGGCTTTCACTATCTAGACCTGGTTTCGTCAATATGGGCTTAATAACAGCTGTCTTGAGGCCTTCCGGCACACAACCGGAAGTAATTGAGAAATTGATGAGATTAGTGATAGCAGTCAGCTGAATATCCTGATGGTCATACACAAGCTGAGTTGGCATTGGGTCCAGTGCACAGAAGGTGTAATTGGCTTTCTTCAATGGTGTAAGAACCTCTTCTTCACTGAATAGCTGAATGCTTGTGAGGGGGTCATCAACAAATTCCTGTACAGGAAAGTAATTTGTAACTTCCTCAGAGTTATCCAAATTTGATTGGATGGTTTGGATTTTGTCTGTCAAGAATGACAAGAAGTTCTCTGCAATTTCGAGGTCGTCTTCCAGGGATGGTAGAGTCAAGTTTTTGGTTCTCCCCATCATGGTGAACAGAAGTCGGTATAGAGCTCTGGAGTCATTGGAATTTTCCTTGACTTTGTTGAGATACCGATGTTTGCATTCACGGATTGTTAACATCAGTTCATTCCTAGCCCCGACATATAGCTGCTGATGTATCTCTAATCTGGACTTTCTCCAAAGTCTCTCTGCTTTGCGTCTTTTGCGTTTTGCAGCTACAACCTCAGGTGTGATTTCTCATGATGAGTCATGTCGATAAGGAATCATCTTGATTTTTGCTGGGGCATGCTTGTTAAGTAGCTCTGTCAACACACGATTATACTGTGCAACCAGATCTTCACAGCTACTTGCGGGGTTCACTATCAATTCAGAGATTGATAAGTCATGTCGAAACACTTCTTTGTCCATGTTTTAGAAATTACTGCAAAGTACAGACTTCAGAGGACGAGGAGGGCATGATGAATCCAGGTTCATGAAAATACAGCAGTGATCTGAGAGCTGGTAATCCTCCACACTGACCTCACAGACACATTCGTCCGTGATCTTCGTCAGCACCCAGTCCAGAGTGTGTCCGGACTTATGCGTTGGAAGATTAATGTGTTCAGCAGTCATGATTTCAAGCAGCTTACTCATTTTCTTCATGTCAGTACGCTGACTGTTGTCAAAATGGAGTTGGAAGTCTCCAAGAATTAGAAGTCGTCCCTTTCTCTGACATGCATGCTCAAGCAAACACTGAATCTCTTCAAAGAAGAGAGAGGTTCTCAGCTTGTTTTTCGCCAATGGGGAGGGCAGTACAGACTAATAATCCG